>JACXGK010008576.1:0-14276 GCA_016801125.1 Novumbra hubbsi | reverse complement strand
GTGTGAAATTCACTGCGCAGTCTCCTGCATATCTTTTGCTGCATTATCTCCGGCAATGGCCCATGCACTCTACCCTAAGCCTATCTCAGGGTGCATTTTATAGCCCTGCCTCAAAGTAACAATGTTTGGCAAGTCCCTGGAGCTCCATAAGTAGACCAAACCTCTACAGCATTGTCAAAACTGTAAATGTTCCTACACTTCCAAAAATGTTTGTTTGCTTGGTTTCATTTCTTCTACTGACTTCATTTATCTAGTCACTTTAATCTCTTTTGTGTTTCTTACTTAATCAATTAGTTTACCATCAATGTGGAGTGACCAAACAACATGATTTTTAGGCAAGACAAGTATGAAGTATTCTTTTCTTTTCAGCAGCACTGCACAGCAGGGATTCTTCCTACTTTCTTTCGCAAATTCTGTTGTGTATTAGCTTCAATTGCAGCAGCAATAAAATAGTTTAAGCAAAAGATACAGTTTGACATTACTTATACTGTTCAAAGTCGAGTTCAATCATACATATCACTGAGAAGATTCAGCAATCAATTAGTATGTACTAATACTAACATGGTATTAAACATACATTTGTGTCTATGTTATGAGTATTACACATTGTACCAAAGAGTTAGTACAATACATTATAGTAATGTACAGTTTTATTCAGAAGACTAGAGAGCGCTACAATTCAGATACATTTAGTACAGTAGAATATAGTTTAGGTAGGTAGTGTACTGATATTAATTGTACCTTTAGTTTCAGAAGTTGCTTCCAAGGATCCAAAAACAGTAGGTTGAAATGGATGCAGCACTCCAGACTGTGCCATAACCATTGTGCTGCCCGGCCAAGTTTACTACTATGTTGATCTCTCAAGTGACTGGTTCCTGTGCATGTTGCTGAACCCAAAAACCAATGATGTTGTCAGCTATCAGCAGCCAAAACTCCTTTAATCTATATAAAACTTCTGTAAATGGGTACATCTATTTTAAATGAATATAGGGAATGCTATAGAAGATAATTAATGCTCATTTACAACTAAATCATCTCATATACTCTCCACATATACAGGTGCATCTAAAGAAAATAGGATATTGTGGAACAATTCATATATTCTAGAAAAAAATGACACAAAGTGAAACATTTCATTTTTTGTTTCAATCTTGATGATATGGCCTTGCAGTTATCATATTTAAATTTGTTAAAGTAACTATGTAAATAGTTTAGGTGCTATGTAGTCATCACTTTTAAAGAATGTATGACAATGTGACAAGGAGTGACACATTTTCTTCTATTTGTTATGTCCTTCTTAAATACACATAATAGTATATTTTTATTTTGTTGACTCATCCATCTGAGTTTGCTGCCACCAGTTGTTTCTGAGCAGCACAGCTTCCTCTGGTTATGTAACCATCTTCTTAGTTACTAGTCCCCGGATGGACCTGTGGAGATTCTTTGTGACAGACGTCGGGGCAATAACCTGACATGCAAGCCAAGACAACATTTTGGTTGCATGAGAGGGTAACTTCAGAAGTACAATCACTTTCTACATTACTAACCTCCACATAAAGAAAACATAATATGTATGTAATAACGTTTCATTTTCTTTTTGTACATTCATTGTTTTTTTCATCATTTTAAAACATGTCTTACATTGTTTGGTCATGGACTGTTAACTGTTACTTTGACTTGAAATATTTTATGAATGTTATGTTTTAATTATTTAAAGAATGTACTTATTTTTTTCACCAAAAGGTTAGTGGTTGAATTACTTATCCTGTTTTAAAAGATGTTTCCAAACCAAATGAAAGCAAAATCGGTTGTTTTGGATGCAAGATTCAATGATTTTATGAGTAGGATCTGTTTGGAGTCTTGTACTTGTAAGAGTTTTGAAACACTGCACCATTCTATTAATAATATTACTAAAGCAACACAAATACTCTAAGACTTCATCTCCAGGGTCTCAATTAAGAACTTGACCTTGCATGTTATTTCTAATATCTCTGTTTATCTTCTTTCTTACAGTTTATACCAATGTTCTACATCTTCAAAATTGTCTATATGTGTTATGTTTTCAGAATGGTATCTATTTCATGACAATTTCTTTAGTGCTCCTGCCGTTGATATCTCTGACAGCCTGTGTCAAGCTATTAATATGGTATGTTTATTTTGGGTTTGCTTCGTGTTGAACACAGTATTTTTTTACAAATTAGGATTGTTATTTTTTTATATATTTTCAGTTTGGGACCTTTTTCTGTTCAACAGTGGGAAATCAAGGCTTTCTGAAGCATACAAGGCTTTCGTCAAATTGGGCAGAGAAATGGTTCACTCAAGGCTTTTAAACTCACTGAACAGTAGTGACACCTGCTGGTAAGGAATAAAAATCAACTGTTTAACCCTTGAAGTTCTAAGGGTTCTTGGGATTTAAAAACCGCCTGTCACTATCGTGACCTTTTGCACTCTCAGGAAGTAGAATGTTTGTTTGAGAAGCATCCATGAGTATAGTTGTGAAATTGTGTGAATAAATATAAAAATGTATGATGTAGTGGTTATTATTGTGAAACATAGTATACTACAGGTAGGCTGTTTTAAATCACATTTGGATATCCCCAGGGGTTCACAACAACTATAAGTCGTTTATTGTATGAAAACATAACATAATAAACAGAATATCAACTATTTTCTTTCTTTAAAAAACTCTAACATATAAAGCAAAATGTCAAATTTTCAAGTTAGGTGTGTGTTTTGGGAATGGAAATTAGAATGGAAGTTCATATCCTTTGTGCTTTTCAGCAGGCATTTTTCACCTGTGCATCTGTTCTAATGTTTTGTACAATTAAGCCAAGAGTGCCATAAGATACACTAAATAATAAAAAATATTTAAATAATAATAAACAGTATCATTTGCAATCAAAAAGTTAAACATGATCTGGAAAATGAGGTTGGTGTTTAAGGTACCAAACAAGGTACCATAGAAGCCTGCATTTTTTCTTTGGGAAGAGTGTGTGATCAGACCTAGTCAGGTATTATTACAGCTATGAAAGCCACGGCCCTTTTGCATGGATTAGAATGGTTTGATATTTTGCTCTATCTGAGAATTTAGCTTAATATCCTGATCAATAATAATCGTTTGCATCCTTGTTTTTATTTTAGGCTGTGAAAGACAAAGTATTAACATCACTTTAATCAACATAGAAATTAACACCAACATTAATATAGTTATTTCAATAAGTGTGCCTGCAATGTTTAGAGGACAGGACGCCACGTGCAGAGCTATAAGAAAATGCCCTGTTTAAAACGAAAAATGGACAAGCAAAAAAACTAAACAGCAGGAACACAATAACAAGGCAAGCAGGCAGAAACAAACACAACGACAAGCAAGACACACAATAACTCAACACAGGGCTAAACAGAACTGGGCAAACTAAATAGGGAGCTAACCAGACACAGGTGTAAACAATGATGACAAAGGACATTCAAAAACAACGGCAAAAAACAAACAGAACAAAACAGTCCTTAAGGTACGTCCACACCAGCACAAGTCCAAAGGGGCGGGCCGCAGATGTAGGTGGTGGCTCCAGGCCTGCAGCCGGACGGGGTGTGATGGCAGGCAGAAGGTACTGCCCTGTGGCAGAGAGGACCGCCGGCAGGAAGAAACACAACACAACGGCAGGCAACGTACGCAATACCTCAATTGGCTTTAAGTGTCGGCATTACTCTTCCCATTACCAGCCTCCTTGGACTGCGCGTAAACCCTCTCTCAGCTGTACCCCAAGCTGTAACATGAACTGTACTTGAAACATTCATATTTACTGTCACACAAGTAAATACTGCCATCTTGAGCTATTTATTACGTAAATAACAGCTCAAGATAAGAAATTCACAGATACAGGTTGGCTTGAATTTACATTTCAGGATATTTTTCATGTAAAAGCAGGGTTCATTATTAGTGATGGTCTGCTGGCCCAGGGCCCGTAAGACCTAAGGTCGGGCCAGTACCCAACAGCAAACGGACCTGTGCTCTATTTTCCCATTTAGATTTGAATTTAAATGTTTGCTTGTCACTTTTCTCACTATACACCAGGCGTCTCAAACCGGTTCCACGGAGGGCTGAGTGTCTGCAGGTTTTCACTCTCACCTTGTACTTGATTGATTAATGATGTCACTAATCGGTTAGGTCTACCCTCATCTGGTTATTTAGGTCTGAACCTAGAACCAATTTACAGGAAAAAACTAAAACCTGCAGACACTCGGCCCTCCATGGAACCGGTTTGAGACCCCTGCTATACACGCTTACATTTTCGCTTGTTCCCCATTAAAATGCATCTGTGCATTTATCCCCTCGGTGTGGTACAGTACCGGTGTTGTCAATAATATTCAATGGATTGTCAGTTATGACCAATCATAGCTCATAGAGCTTTTTAGAGTGGATCCAAAACATAGCATCATACAAGGCACAGCTAATGCAATGTTTTTTTGCTTTTTTTTATGGAAAGTGCAAAGTGGAAAGCAGGTCAAAATTCAGTCCGGGCTAGTAGATTTTAGACCAACAAGCCCAGTGAGAAACAAGTTTACATTGGACCCTGAAATAAAGTAATATAGTCAACAGCTGATGTAGATAGGCCAACAAAGACCAAATGGTATGATCTCTCCTTGCAGGCAGACATAAGCACAGCTTAGATGTTTTCAATCGTCTAATCATTAATGTTTATCAATTATTTGTTGTGCCACACTACACACTACACTACAACTCTAAAAATCTTTTTTGGAGGAATGGTTCTTTTAAGCAGTGGTTCTCAAGTCTTTCCTAGGGACCCACAGCCATTCCATGTATTAGATGTATTGCAGAGCATGCACACATTAATTAATTTGTCAAGTAATTATAAATCCCTTGACTGCTAAGTTCTAGTGAGTTAGTTCAAGGAACCAAACTCTATTTTTAAGTGGTTGGCAGTCCCCAGGAGAGGTTTGGGGACACACTTTTTATTTTGTAAACCAGCTTCATGTGGTATTTACCTAGAATGCATTTTAATTAAGGATTGCTTATAATATGTACCATATTTTGTAAATAACATTTTAAAGACTGTCTGTCATAATTAATCTGGAAAATTTCATGTGCAGTCAAATCCCATTGAGAATCTGTGGAATGACTTAAAGACTTGCAGTCCAGTGGAAATACATGTGTCACAAGAAACAAAATCGAGACATACAGGGAACCATTACATAAAGGTTCCATTCGGACCCTATCATCTGATCCCTAGCATGATTAATGGACTAGAGGACGCTCACCTTGATGCAGCTTTTTTAGTGGTCGGCAACTTCAAATATGAGGAAAGTTCTGAATACTCTTTCAACACAAACTTTCACACTCGTGGGGATCAGACTTTTGACATTTTTTATGCTCAAATACGGAACAGCTACAAACCTCTCCCCCACACAACATTTGGTAAGGTAGATCACACCTCCATTTTTATCATAACAACATACAGACAACGTCTAAAACAGGACAAACTGCAAGTGCATTGATGAAGTCGCCTGAGGGTAAATGTTAGGACTTTCCCCAACCAAGGGTGATGTAGGTAAAGCTCAGAGCACGGTCATCTGCCTATAGTTCTTCAAGACTATTGTGCTCACAAAGCTTGTTTCTAAGCTCAGGACCCTGGGACTCAATTCCTCCTGTGCAATTTGATCCTGAACATCCTGACCAGCAGACCCCGGGTGGTGAGAATGGGTAACCTCACTTCCTCTGCATTGTCCCTGTGCATCAGAGCCCCACAGGGCTGCGCTCTCAGTCCCCTTCTATACTCCCTGTTCACGTATGACTTGGTTAGCACCACAATCTTGGGTCTCATCACCAACAACGATGAGACTGTTTACAGAGCCAAGGTAGGTGACTTGGCTACATGGTGTAATGACAATAACCTCTCTCTCAACGTCTGCAAGACTAAGGAGATGATCGTGGACTTCAGGAAGCGGCAGAGGGGGGATCATACCCCCAAACACTGATGGAGCTGAAGTGGAGAGGGTCTGCAGCATTACGTTTCTTTTTTTTGTGGTTGCAAATAACATAGCCACACTGAACGAGGGGTAATCTTCAAGTTTTTGTGGCAAAAACATAGCCACACTGAACCCCGGTTACCTAGTAACTTGCGTAAGTCAAACTTTCCGGAATGATGCCATGCAAACCTCTGCGATTCTGAAGTTTGAAAGTAATGCTAGCTAGCTACACTATGCAGTGACAATTAAATGGAACTGACTTCGACCATTGGACTTACTTCATCAAAGACAAGGCTGAGGTTATTTTGCTATCTTTTTGCCAGCTATTCAGTCTATTTCATTTGGGAGATATCTAGCTATCTAATGAGACATATTGTTTTGTTTGTGTTCAGGAGATGGCCAGCTAAATACTGGGAGATTGTCATTATTGGGCGCCAACATGCAAGGCTGCACATTGTGTTTCTTCCTTTTCTTATTATTGGTGAGCTTGAGACATAACAGGTAGCAAAATGTGAGTCTTGTTTCTGATTGCGTTGCTATTGTTTTGTGGAAGGTTTTCGTTGCAAGTTTTTGGAAATATTCAAGTTTTTGTTGCAAAAACATTCCTATCCTGAACAATGGGTTTCTAGCCACACTGAACGCTGGTTACCTAGCAGCATGTACGGAGTAGCACCTCACCGTGACGTCAGCTCCAGTTTGGCGGCCAACCCACCGGTGAGACGGCTCTCTCAATAGTTCATTTCCGTATCACTCGCTGAGTTTCAGAATATGCTGGACAAGGTGTGTTGGAGCAGGGAAACAACTTGCTGTTTTTAACCTGCCATTAGGAGTATTGCTGCTTTTTCTGTGTTAACTTACTGCCAGTACACAGCTGGACACCGGATACAGCAGGTGCAACTGCAAACACACTTTACACTTTCCTTGTATCCATGTTTATATTGTTATGTATATTTTCTGCCTGTTCATTTTTTTTATATGTTATATTTGTTTTATATTTGTTTTACTTAGTTTACTTAATACAACTTACTACTACTTTTTACTCATACCACTGCGTAGAAGACTTGTGCAATGTTATAAGAATTCCATTGCTCAAAAGGACACTGTTATATTGAGCATTTGACAATACAATCCTTTGACTTTGATATCCATAAAGATGTCTCTTAAGAACCTTCAAAACTAAGGTTTACCTTGAACCAATACAGGATATCATAAAGACCCTGCTAGGATCAAATTTGGAATCTCACCATCAAACAATTACAAACCAAATTTACCTAGAACCAATATGGGATATTACTAAATATTATTTTGTGTTTTTTAATTGCGTTCAAGCTTTTTAGCACACAGGCGAATGTAGACTCCCATTAGTGGTGATTATAATACAGGGAAGTGAGATGTGTTTTACATGATGATGAAAGACAGTTTTATAGACGCATGATAACTGACAATGTCAACGTTTTAATTGAAGACCTCAATATGTTTCATCACATACATCACATACTTTTAAAACGCAATGTAACTTTAACACATTCACAGACCACATGAAAATATGACATATTTTCTTAAAAAAAAAACAGCAAACCAATCACAGAAATGTCAGATTGTATTTATTAAACCCAGAGCTGTAGAGAGAAAGAGTTGTGTCAACTGAGGGTAGGAAAGCTATGTCATGTGGTTCATGCATCTAGAAAATGTAAAAAAAAAAGGAGAGCGGGCAATTGAAATTAATGAGAAAACTCACAGGAGCAATTACAGAGCTCCACAAAAACAGTTTTTTGGTAACTACTTAACTTAAGAATAAGCGTATTGGTATCTTAAAATGTAGTCCAACTTTTGGGACCTCTGTATAACTCAGGAGTTACAGTAAACTAACTAAAATATTAAATTAGCTGGCTTGCTAGTCATGTCCTATGTAAGCTAGGTATTCTAGCGTCTTTAAAAAACAATCTTTCCAGACTTCCAGACTACATCTCCAATATGAAAGTAGTACTCTAATTTAGTAATTTCCTTATATTTTTCAAATTTTGTCAATAAATGTAACTAGCAAATAAGTAATGTGGTTCCTTTATACGTCTATAAGACTGTGTTCTGTCTTGTCTTTGTACTTAGCATTTTCATCATGGTTGGGTGTGCTGCATGGGGATGTACTGCATGCTCTGAAAGGGAAGTGTGAATGTATGGCTTCCAAGTTGACAGCAGGAGCAACCTGTGAGGTATGTGAGGTAATGAAAACAATATTGTGTTTTAATATGTTAAACTTATTCTACCTTCATTCAACTTTGATCAGATTGGGGGGAGGGGTTAAACTTTGTGCACATTTAAGTTCTTAACTTCAAACAGTTTAATCATACATTGGTTCTCAACAACGCAGGTGCTTTGTGTGGAACTTTCCTGTGGCCATCTTAAAAAAAAGTCAACCGAGTTGACGCAACTCTTTCTCTTTATGGCTCTGATTAAACCATTCCGGAAATGTGCTCTTAGAAACATCATATATATTTTTTTCCTAAATATTCAAAGTGATTTTGTAAAAGTGAATATAATAGTTTAATTAGCTTAATATTTTTATGGTCATCAGTATCATGTATGCTATTAAAACTTGCTATTTAACCTGCCTCACATTCTTTTGCTCATTTTAAACAAACTCCATCATAAAATGCTTATAGTAAGTGTTATTCTCACACTAATCAACCCAAAAGGGTTATTCTATTGTCCCTATTACTGTAGGATAACCTGTTTTTGGTTCAGAAAGAACCTCTTGGGAAGGTTAAGATGTTGGGAACCTATGTCAATATTATTTGAAAGAGGATTCTTCTACATGGAAGATCCTTTCTTTGGGGTTCTATAATGGTATCTCTAGGTAATTTCTTCTGGTAAACCCGTGTTAATGTTTGTGTTACGAAAAAGTAACGAAAATGTCATTCCTGTCAATCATGTACCATTTTTATAAAGCAGTTCAATTAAGTATTTAATGTGTATGTTATTCCTTATTCCCCAAGAAACTTTTTTCATCTCAAACCATTTAATGTTCCTCTAAGAACCCCTTAACTATCCAAAAGTGAAAATATAAACCATCGAATCGCAGTGGTTCCATAAGTCCCATGTCAACAACTCTTCTCAAAGTGTTCTATTCATATTTTTATCATAATAATCCTCAATCCATCTAATTTAATTTTGTAATTAAATACTTTAAAATTACTTTTCTTTGCCATCTGTCATTTACTCACTCATCTTGTAACAAAAATAAAACTTTCAGACACAAAACATCCAATGGAACAAAAAAAGAGTGGCTTCATATTTTGAAAAGAGATTAGTGCACCAGCATGTAAGCTTATAAGCAGTTGATCCATGTCTCTCTGTAAACCCTGAGACATTACAGGAAGATTTTAATACCATAATCCACAAATATGCACCTTCATTGTGAAGCCCTGGATTTAGTTTCTTCAACAAATTTTTTTCTGAAAAGTATTATTAATGATTCATTTACATCTATCCCTTATTTCAAGTGAACTCTGGATAAAACTGTTCCTACTAGTGCCCAAATAAATGTTTAACCTTAAGTGTAAAAGCAAGTGAGCTGGTTATACTCTTTATAACAATGTTGTTATGTTTCTGTTGGTTAGAAAATTACTTCTGTTGGCTGTATCAACCAAGATACAGCCAACACAAACACAGCTAGTAATGTAGATTTTTGTAATCTTGCAACCGTTAGCACACAACAGCCTTCAATTTCCTTTATCACAGGATTTATGGCTAAGTTAAGATCAACCTGTTAGCCCATTGGTATGGTTACTGATACTTTATTGGGCACTCAATATTGTGGTATTTTTATTTTAAACATTTCAGAATTAGGTAAAATCAAGTATTTTTTTTTTCTTCACCTTGTTACACTTAAAAGAAATTGACAGAATTGGTGGAATTACCAAATTGTTGGAATATGTTTCACTATTGTAGCTTTGCTTGTACTAATAGAATAGGAATGCATTTTTCTCTATTTCATTGGCTACCACTTTGCAAAATACACAAACAATCCACACAAAAAACAAATTACAATCCCACACATTATGAACAATTTAAATTCAAACCAATTGCTGCACACTAAAAATACCCTTAACCACAATACATTTTACAATACAAATTCTGAACTTTTTACAATGCCATCTTGGTACTTAAGCATCTCCTTAGTGATATTTAAATAACTAATCTTAAAAAGAAACATGGGATTGATCCAACTATTATTAAATGATGACCTATGTTTTAAATAAATTAAATTGTATTGTCTGTGATTTTGATTTTGATTTTTCTTACAACAGATTTTATTTTGTAATTATATCTGAGGAATTACGGCTGTACAGTACTACCTTCTTACAGCTCTGCGTGGGAAAGTAGCATAGAGGGTTGGGCCTCTGCCCATGTTTTCCAAATTTATACTTACCCCAGACCACAAAGGCTGGGCCTGCCTGAAGGGAGGTCCACAGACAGGGGCATAGGTCATGCTCATAGACCTAGTATGCATGCCTGGGGGTGGAGCATGATAATAACTTCTGCTGACACTGACGGTGTCCAATGACACCTTTCGCTTCCATTCTTCTGGAGGCTCCGGAAGGGATCGTCGGTTTGCGGCAGCATTGACATTAGTTGCAATGGACTGCGAGACATTCTGAAATCTGAAGGCGTCATCCACTAAGCCGAATGGACTCCGAGAGGCTGCCTCCCAAGGGCTGGGTGGCTTGAGGGCAGCTTTTTCCTGCCAGGAGGTCTGTCTTTCCAGTGAGGGCTGGAACACAGGGGGGGTCACAGGGGACATAGATAACTGGGGATGCTTCTGTTGGTGTAAGGACAGAGAGACACTTCTGCCAAGTCCCTGGAAGGAAAACACATTGTACTTGATTGATGTTATAAATATATGAAGCAAACTGTACACAGTGGGGCCGGCCCCAGCCTTTTGGGGGCCCTAAGTAAAATTGTATTTCGGGGCACAATCTTCCCTATTGGTTCGGGGTTCAAAAGCAGTCCACGGCGGACGGGGGCTTTAAGTGGCCGCTTATGTTGCTTATGCCTAGGGCCGGCCCTGCAGCGGGGCATAAGGTCATATTTGAATAGTTAATATCTAATATGTCATAAATACACATCTTGTGATGCTTTCTTAGAAGTTAAATTCAATTGCTGCTGCAATACCTGTTTTAATCTGAATAGGCTTGTTGCCAGGGATTGCTATTCTTACTTTACCAGTAATAGATTTGGACATAACGAACAAGGTACTCGCACCTGAACACTCAAAGCTAAAAACCATCATGGCTTCTCAGTGTAGCTGTTGTCATTTTACCATGGAGGAGAACTATCGTCTTCAGGTTAAGATAGCAGAGTTAAAGACTCGGCATTAGACCCAAATGTCAGGCAAAGATTATGTTAGTGTACAAACGGATATAACAGTATTTGTGCCACCAGGAAGAAACAATAGCATTGTTAGTCCCCGAGCACCTAAAGCCAGGCAATACATTTCTCTTGGTCACTGGGAAGAAAATCCGCCGACCAGTTAAACCTGGGTTGCTGATAGAGCCGACAGAGACTTTGAACAGGTTTTCCTGTTGATGCCTGAGCCATCTCCGGAGGGGAATGATCGGCAAACATTTTCTTACATTGACCCAGAAAAACTTAAAACCCTAGTCATTGGCGATTCCATTAGCTGCAGTATTAGACTAAAGAATCAGCCAGCGATCATACCCTGTTTACTGGGGGGCAGAGCCACCGACGTAGCTGCAAATCTGGGGTTGGTGCTAGCGATGTCTAAAACTGGCAAGTATAGAGAGTATAGAAATAGTGTTATTCACGTTGGCACCAACAACGTTAGGATGAAACAGTCAGAAGTTACGAAGCAGAATATAGCATCAGCGTGTAAATTAGCTAGAAAGATGTGTCGGCATTGAATAATTGTCTCTTGACCCCTACCAGCTAGGAGTAGTGACGAGCTTTACATCAGACTTGTGCAACTCAATAGCTGGCTGAAAACTGAGTTATGCCCGTCGTAGGAGGTAGAGTTTGTATATAACTGGCTCTCTTTTTGGGACTCTCACAGAAATAGGGTCAGGCCTGATCTGCTGAAGAGTGACGGACTCCCTCCTAGCTGGAGTGGTGCTTTTCTTTTGTCCAGGAACATTTACAGGAGTGATTGAGTCTCACTCCTATAGCCTCACTGTGAGATAGGGTGCACGTCAGGCACCCAATCTCTAGCATAGTGGAGTCTGTCAATAGCATAACCAAAGCAGTTAGCCTAGTTTGCCTATTGAGACTGTGACTCGTTCCAGACTGAGAAAAGTAAAACAAGGTAGTGCAACCAATAGCAACCTTATTAAGATAAAGCTTTCCTCCACCTCGGTCATGAAGGAAAATTGTCATGAAACCTGGCTAAAGCCTAATTAATTAATTGCTCTAAATGAGGCCCCTCGTGCATCCCAAAAAGATGGAGGTGTTGCTAATATTTATGACACTAAATATAAATGTACTCATAAACACTGATTTTCATTATTTTGAGGTTTTACTTGAAAGTGAAACAAGCTGATGAATTGTTTTTCATAGCTACAATTTACAGGTCCAAATGGGGCCTTAGTGTACTTAGTGAGTTTCCTGAATTCTTGTCTAACCTTATAATGGCAGATAATATAATCTATTTTTGTGATTTTCAATATTTGTATGGCAAGTCCAATGACCCTCTTCAAAAAGCCTTTGAATCCATAATTGATTCAATGGGTTTTGTCCAACACGTCTCAGGTCTAATGCATTGCCACAATCATACCTTAGACTTAGTAACGAAATTGATGTTGTGGATCTAATCATTTTTCCAAATGACCCTGGAATATGGGACCACTGTCTTATCACAGTTTCCATTAAATTAATAAACCCACTTTGCACCTTAAACCATAATATAAATTCTCAGACTACATATGATTTTCTTACGATTCTACCAGTTTTGCTCAGTGGTGACAGTGCGAATAAATCAGTAAATGATTAAAATGAGGATCTAAACTCAATACTGCGCAAATCTTTAATTAGGGTTGCACCACTAAAAACAAAAACAAAATATGCAACAAGAACTTGCTCCCTTTTACACAGGCAATACTAGAGCACACAAGCAAGCCTCCAGAAAGTTGTAGCAAACGTGGTGCTCCACCAAGATGAAAGTATTCTAGTGGATTCATTTGGGTAGACAGTACTGTATAACACAGAAAACCACTTACATCTGCACGATCAGCTTATTTTTCGAACCTGATTGAGGTGAACAAAAACTATCCAAAATATCTCTTTGATGCAGTTTCAAAGTTAACGAAAAAGCAACGTTCAACAAAAGAAGTCAGTCTTTACTTTAACAGTAAAGAATTCTAAAGATCATCACCATTAGAAAAACAAAGAACTGACTATTCCTGTAGGTCTAGTCTTCAAACTTTCCCCTGTCCTGAGAATGCACAGAACTCCCCTGAACTGGTATCAATGGGGACACTTGAGTTTTTTTTATCCTGTATCGCGTCACAGATTGTCAACTAGACCCGATTCCAAAATAACTACTCAAGGAGCTATTTCGAGGCTTTGCTCCCTGTCCTCTGGAAGCATACCAAATATAGCTGAAATAAATCCTCTCCTCCAAAAATCTAATTTGGATCCAGATATCAACAACTTAATGCCTTTACGAAGACAAATAACATTTGTGAAATACTCCAGACTGGTTTCAGACCTCATCATCGCACTTGTGAAGGTGATGAAAGACACCACAAAAAACTGAAATGCTAATTTTTAAACCCAAGAAACAAAAGCTCTGTTGGCAGATTAATTTTCGCATTTCTACACAAAAGGACATGAGGTCTTAGCCCACATGTGGAGTACCAGGCCCAAGACCTTGCGCCGAACCCTCCTGGTACCTGATGATTCCAGCTGCTATTCTGCTGACCCCTTCCCCAACCCAGATCTAGATGATACCTGACGATTCCAACTGCTACTCTGCTGACCCCTCCCCCAACTCAGATCTAGATGATACCTGACGATTCCAGCTGCTACTCTGCTGACCCCTCCCCCAACCCAGATCTAGATAATACCTGACGATTCCAGCTGCTACTCTGCTGACCCCTCCCCTAAACCAGATCTAGATGATACCTGACGATTCCAGCTGCTACTCTGCTGACCCCTCCCCCAACCCAGATCTAGATAATACCTGACGATTCCAGCTGCTACTCTGCTGACCCCTCCCCCAAACCAGATCTAGATGATACCTGACGATTCCAGCTGCTACTCTGCTGACCCCTCCCCCA
>JACXGK010008575.1:0-21887 GCA_016801125.1 Novumbra hubbsi | reverse complement strand
ATTTACAAGAAAAGTGTACTTCAACAAAAGAGAAAATACCAGATATTTAGTAAGCTAGCAGTATTAAAGTTAAGTTATTTGTTTCAAGATGTTTAGTTAGATGGTAAAGACAGGCTTTCCTACACTGTCCCTTCCTCCCTCTCTATTACTCCATCGCTATTCAGCCCTATCTCTCCATCTTTCCCTCTATATTACTCCATCGCTATTCAGCCCTATCTCTCCATCTTTCCCTCTCTATTACTCCATCGCTATTCAGCCCTATCTCTCCATCTCTTCCTCTCTACTACCCCATCGCTTTTCAGCCCTATCTCTCCCTCTCTATTACTCCATCACTATTCAGCCCTATCTCTCCATCTCTCTATTTCTCTATCGCTATTCAGCCCTATCTCTCCATCTCTCCCTCTCTATTACTCCATCACTATTCAGCCCTATCTCTCTCTCTCTCTATTACTCTATCGCTATTCAGCCCTATCTCTCCATCTCTCCCTCTCTATTACTCCATCACTATTCAGCCCTATCTCTCTATCTCTCTCTCTCTATTACTCCATCGCTATTCAACCCTATCTTTTCATCTCTCCCTCTCTATTACTCCATCACTATTCAGCCCTATCTCTCCATCTCTCCCTCTCTCTTTCATCATCTGGAGGGAATAAAACCACATTCCTTTAGTCAGAGAACAAAAGAGACAGAGCGATAAAGAGACAAGACAGAGGAGAGACAGGGAGAGGCAGAGATAGGAAAGATGTATACTTTCAACCTCCCTCCCTCAACTCACCCGTCCTGACCCAGCCCTACCCAGCCTTGAGGGCTTGTCCGGAGGCAGAGAGAGGACCGTTTCTCCCCCCCACAGGGGGCAGTCAGTGTGGATCCATCAGGCCGGCTTAGGGTCCTCTCTGGGCATCCCGGCCCAGCAGGGCCCCCAAGCCCTGGGGCTTGTGCTCCTTTGATAGCGGCCCCTGCCCTCAGCGAGGCCAGAGGCCATTGTGGCCCTCGGTGGGGGTCTTTCTGGCCTGACTCTGGCATTGTGAAGAAGAACATGCCACGCCAGCACCAACGTTTACAGTTGAGAACCTCTCTCCACAGCAACAACACACGACGCAGTAAGGAACTCTGAGGGAACACCGGCAGAATGTTCTAGTAACACCGGCAGAATGTTCTAGTAACACCGGCAGAATGTTCTAGTAACACCGGCAGAATGTTTTAGTAACACCGGCAGAATGTTCTAGTAACACCGGCAGAATGTTTTAGTAACACCGGCAGAATGTTCTAGTAACATTGGCAGAATGGTATAGTAACACCGGCAGAATGTTCTGGTAACATTGGCAGAATGTTCTAGTAACATTGGCAGAATGTTTTAGTAACACCGGCAGAATTTTCTAGTAACACCGGCAGAACACTGAAGAAACACAGATGGAACCCTGATGGAACGATAAAGGAGAACTGATATGGCTCTCTCTGCCTGGCTGTCTCTCTGCCTGTCTGTCTCTCTGCCTGGCTGTCTCTCTGCCTGGCTGTCTCTCTGCCTGTCTGTCTCTCTGCCTGTCTGTCTGTGCAAAAGAAGAGATCTGTCATTGGATGTTTACAGGGGGAATGTACAGCTAAGCAGGAACGTTATGATTGACATTCTTTAAAAGGATATCTCTGGTTACCTCAGTCACAGGCATTTTTGACAGTTACACACACAAAAATACCCTAAAACACACAAATACACAAACAGACACGCAAATACAGACACACACAAACACACACACACAATGCCTGGACATCAAACAGAGTTGACAGACAGCACAATGGACACATTTACGCTCCCCCTTCCCTTGCCTTACACACACACCCATACAGTACACACGCACACGTACAAACACACACACACACACCAGGCTTAATTACTCCATAACTGCTTGAGGGCTTGACGCCAAATTCCAGCGCAAATACCAGTCGTCCCACACACACAACCTCTCATGTGTTGTGAAACCCTGTTTCATTGTTCCAATAGAAAGAATGTGTATTAGTGAGTCACCTACATGTGAGTGTGTAAATATAGTTTATTACTTACCTAGCTATATCATGGGGACAAAGATGTCGCTAACTGGGATTAATCAGACACATTTCACTAATCGAGATGTTTTCGTGTCTACATTTTAGAAAATACAAGGTTTTGGCACATGTGTTCAGGGCAAGAGTTACAATTGTGGGTTTGACAAGGGTTAGACATTACCAGTTAAGTTTAGGGTTAGTCGTTAAGGTTACGTGTAGGCATAAGTGTTAGGTTACTGGGGTTTATATTAACTTGAGATGAAGGTTAGTATGAGCTTTAGGGTCAAAATCATTAAAAATATGACAGCAAACTTTGGTGTCCTCATTTAAAAAGCCATGTAAGTGTGTGTGTGTGTCTGGGTATATGTAAGTGTGTGTGTGTCTGGGTATATGTAAGTGTGTGTGTGTGTGTCTGAGTATAACTCACAGTCTTTCGAGCTCCTTCAGGTCCTGGAAAGCCCCCCTCTCGATGGCTGTGATCTTGTTCTCCATCAACTGACTGGAGGGTGGAGGGGAAAGGTGGGGTTTACTGAATAGGTCTGGTATTTCAAATGAACGTCAACAGTAATATGTGTTGATCAAGACACACACACACCGAACATGTATACTAAAGACATAATCTCTAAAGGTATGTCAGAATCTGAGCCCACCCCACACTGAATTTCACTTAACACAGCCGAGCGACACCCAACACCACACACACACATACACACACACAACACCCACTCAAACACCACACATAAGCACAGAGAATTGGGGTAACCCCTCCCCCATCCACCACCAGCGAAACCCTAACCTGAAACACTTTTAGAAACCTGATTTTACACGACTTTCTCCCACTCTCATTCCCTCTGTTTTCTTTTCTTTCTCAGAGCTCCTTCCCTCCTTCCCTCCCTCCTTCCCTCTATCCTTCCCTCCCTCCTTCCCGCTCTCATTCCCACCCACCTTCCTTCCCTGCTTCCCACCCTCCTTTCCTCCTTCCTTCCCTCCTTCCCTCCCTCTCTCCTCCCCACCCACCCTCCTTCCCTCCTTCCCACCCTCCTTCCCTCCTTCCTTCCTTCCCTCCTTCCTTCCTTCCTTCCCTCCTTCCCTCCCTCTCTCCTTCCCTCTAACCTTCCCACCCCCCTTCCTTCCCTCCTTCCCACCCTCCTTCCCTCCTTCCTTCCTTCCTTCCCTCCTTCCCACCCACCTTCCATCTCTCTCCTTCCCACCCACCTTCTCTCTCTCCTTCCCTCTCTCCTTTCCTCTCTCTCACTCCCTCCTTCCCTACCTCCTTCCTTCGCTCCTTCTGTCCTACTCCATTACTCCCTTCTCTCATTTATGATACCTAATGAGGGATATCTCTTTCAGATCTTCCCTCTCTCACTTCCTGTTAATGATGTTGACACATGTCCCCAGGACCGGCTGGTTAAAATAACTCCCGCCTGACACTTCCCATGTAGATTAACACCCGGCCGGGCCTGTCGCTACACAGGCCGCTCCAGCCATGTAACAGGTGCTGTCTGCTTGACTGCCAACACAACCATGGAGACACTGAAACACACAGCAATGATCATCCACAGCTTTCTGCTACTGAGTCGTGTCTTACATCTGTGAACATCTGTAGACTGTTGTAGAGGAACGCCTTTCTGACTGACTGTTGTAGAGGAATGCCTTTCTGACTGACTGTTGTAGAGGAACGCCTTTCTGACTGACTGTTGTAGAGGAACGCCTTTCTGACTGACTGTTGTAGAGGAAAGCCTTTCTGACTGACTGTTGTAGAGGAACGCCTTTCTGACTGACTGTTGTAGAGGAACGCCTTTCTGACTGACTGTTGTAGAGGAACGCCTTTCTGACTGACTGTTGTAGAGGAAAGCCTTTCTGACTGACTGTTGTAGAGGAAAGCCTTTCTGACTGACTGTTGTAGAGGAACGCATTTCTGACTGACTGTTGTAGAGGAACGCATTTCTGACTGACTGTTGTAGAGGAAATACCTTTCTGACTGACTGTTATTAGCAGTGCAATCTGACCAGCTGTCCTCAAAGAAATCCTATCTGACTGACTGCTCTTACAGATGCTATCTGATGTTGAAGAGGAGTTATCTGACTGACTGCATTTTAATTTATTAGCTTTGTTTATCAATTTACACTGGAAAATAGTAGGAGATGAAACACCAAATGGAACAAAAATATTTTCAAAGAAATATGAAAGTGTTAGAGGTATTTGGGCAATGGTTGCAGCTACACTTCTGGGCCCAAACCCAAGTACCACAGAAGGATGGATGGTTCCTGAGTAAAACCTTCTTCAATAGTCAGAGTTGGATTACAGATGAGGGTCCTGGGGTCGACAATTCTCCAAAGTTTAAATGAGATGCCACACCTCCACGTGGACAAGGTCTGCAGGAGTATTGACAGTAGAAAGGGTCTAATCTCATGGAGACATCTGACCATTACACCCAATGCAAATTACGGCTTTTCAGTTGGGAGTTGGGATACCTGTCACTGGAATCATACAAATGCTAAATTATATACATATAATAACCCATGAGCCACAACAAAACTAGTAATCACTTCAATGCGATGGCTTGGTAATATTGAATAGTGAATTTAATGACGAACTTTACATTAAATGTAAAGCTCATTATTTCATATAAACTATCTGGTGTAAAATCTTTAAAAAGAAAGATGAAAATTACGTTTTAATAATAGGGTTGTTACTTACAGCACCCGTAGATTCCTCAACCCCGCGAAGTCGCTCTTGGTGATTTTGGTTAGATTATTTGCGTTCAGATCCCTGAAAAGCAGGAAGCCAATTATAATGTGGACAAACCATCAAGGAAGCGTATCTCATTTTGAAATTGTTAAAAAATATGTAAATGAATGACACAGCAGAAGCCTAAACGGTTTTAGATTTAGTTATTGAATAATAATATTGAATCCAATGTATTTAAATTACGTAGCACAAGTTAATTATTAAGTACATCGTTTTTTTTTTGTATTTAACCAAAGATTATTAGGGTCCTCTCCTAATAATTGTATTTAACCAAGAACAGTACAGAAACCCGTTTTTCTTTTTGAGAGAGAAGTCGGAACTTTCAAGTATAGGAAAGCGTTATATATTCACTATATTAAATTTATCATTATGCCTAATTAAAACTGGTTACGTTTTTTTATTGTCAAAGCAGTTAGAAAAACAAGCCTACAGGATCAATTCACCAAATCCGACTTTGATTAGTTGTTCGCTCTCTCTCTCTCTCTGTGTAAGTGTGTGTGTGTGTGTGTGTGTGTGTGTGTGTGTATGTGTGTGTGTGTGTACTCGGGTGTCACGTCGGGCTCGAGGGTTTCGCATTGCTACTGCGCCGAGACCACAGACATAACTCATAAAACTTAACGAACCGCTAACGGGATATTACGAAGATGGTAGACTTCTTTTCGGTTCTGGTATTGTAGTCTACTGTAATGTAATCTATTTTATTCTGTTTTAATTTTAAGTTAATTCAAAAGGGACTAATTTACTCTCCGAGGGCACTCTGCCACCAAACACAACATGCAACAGGGATCCACAAGGTTCTAAACCAGACCTACAAGTTTCCATAACATCCACTAGTTCCAGAATAATAATTCACAATCGTACAACGTTCCACTAGGTTCTAAATAATTAGTTTTTAATCAAACTGGATCTAAAAAACGTTTTGTATGACGTTTTTTATAAAACGTTTCATTACACTCAAAATAATGACCAACGGGGGTGGCGTTTGCTACAACGGATCTATAACGGCCGGTTTGGTTCAGTTTAATCATTGCACAAACATTACTTATGAACTCAGTTGACATTATAGCAGGTGGATAACTCAAAACGTTAAGAGACGTACTCGGCTACCTTATAAAATACTAGGTAGTCAATAAATCATGTTGATGTACTAGTTGTTGATTTACAAGTTGATTATATATAATATTAATACGGTAGTAGTAATCCAGTACAGTCATATACACATAATATTAATCCATTATAGTTAGGGTTAGATTATTTAAATAATATTGATCCATTAGAGTTAGATTCTTTAAATAATATTGATCCATTAGAGTTAGGGTTAGATTATTTAAATAATATTGACCCATTGGAGTTAGGGTTAGATTATTTAAATAATATTGACCCATTGGAGTTAGGGTTAAATTATTTAAATAATATTGACTCATTTGAGTCAGGGTTAGATTATTTAAATGTATTGATCCATTAGAGATTCTTTAGACTCACAGTCTCTCCGTGTTGCGGGGAATGTTCCGGGGGACTGCGCGGAGTCCCTGTCCGTGACAGTCCACTGTCGAGCCGGAACAGGAGCATTGGGCTGGGCATGGCTGGCTGGCAGCCCCACTGGAAAGATCCAGGACAAGCAAGAGAACGACCAGATACATAAACAGACCCAGAGCGGAGGCCTGGGACACCGCGGGGAGGGTCGGCCTTAGTGTCATCATTGCATATAATGTTTGGTGGGTTACCAAAGAATGACCGTGGAGTCGCCGAAGATTTGTAATCCACAGGAAGTGTCAACGAGAATTCCACCACTTTTTCTTTCTCCCCTTTGCTGTTGTTTATTAAACGATATAAATCACATTTCAGAACAAATCCGTGGATCAGGATGAGACAGTGACCGGGCGTAAAAGGTCCCTTTGCAGCCGAGAGGAGTGCAGCAGCCCGGATTGGTAAACCGAGACTGGCGCTAGAGTGGTACAAAGTTCTTTCACATGTCCGCGGCATGCAGTGCGGCAATCCCCAGTGTGAAGCGAACCTTAAACGGTAAAGCGAAGCAACAGCTCCTAACGGAAATCGGGCGAAAACACACACACACTCTGCGCATTCACACACACGCCAGGAGAGAAGATACACAAAGTGCAAGGTGGGTGAGTGATAGGCTGTTGGATTATTAATTCACAGCACGCGCCGAGAAAGGGGAGGAAATGGCATTCGGTTTTTCCCCGTGATCTCGTGCTGGTCACCGTGTCTGAGGAATTAATTTCCGTTCAGACATCCGTTACAACGAGAAAAGCTCCGCTCTTACAATCCAACTGTCAGACAACACAACAGTGTGTGTCGGTGTAAGGGGCCTCGAGACTGAGTGTAAGACAGGAAAGAAAACCGTAACGCTTCCACTGCGTATGTCCAAGCAACAGCTCGCGCGGGCACACTTACATATACACACACACACACACACACACGCACGCACAAACTCCCCCCTCTCTCTCTTTCCTCCTCTCTCCTCTCTCTCGGACCCACAAAATTGCGAGTCCGCGTTTTTGTTCGAGGGGCACCTCGCTTCAGTGAACCGCCACCTGATGCCGTGAGCAGGCTAAAGAAACGAGCAGAGACGCCTGCTGCTGATGTGACCACCGTTTGCTATGAGATAGATCCTCAAACACTCTCACATCTACTTTAGGGTTAGGCTACAAGTGCCCATCACCGCAGCCGAAATAAAATAATAAAAACAATGTACTCCAGTGGTTTCTAATCCAAAAGGTCCAGGTTTTAATTCAAGATGTAAAATCACCGGAATGCAAGCAGGTATGTCAGGGTAATGCTTTAGGAATATTAGCAAGAGTCAGGTAGAGACACGAGCTAATAATAGCTAGCAGAACCAGCACCTCTCCGTCGCTGTCCGTAAATCACCCCGGGTTGAGTCCAAATGCAACTTGTTCAGGCGATACAAATACAATCCAGTTCTCCTAAACGTTCGTTCTGACGTCTGTCAGTCTCGTCGTTAATCCGAGCAGTTCATTTAGCGTTCAGTCACGTTAAAATGCGGACTGGATTTCGCCAGTTTTAGTTCGAAGTTAACGGGTGAACTCACAGCGGTGTAGACTTGGGAACTCCCTCCAGCTACCCCGGCCCTGGGCTTTATACTGGGGGATAACTCCTCCCCTACCCCCGCCCCGAACCCGACTCCTGCCCGCGCCCCTCTACCTTTTACGGTTCACAGACACCGCGTCGTGTGTGTGTGTGTGTGTGCGTTTGTAATCCTAAAACTACATCGCTGTCGGGTACTAATGACATGATGGATAGAACTGTGCCAGCTTTCTCTTTCCTTCACACTCTTTCTGTCTCTTCTTCCTGATAGTGTGTGCGTGTGTGTGTGTGTGTGTGTGTGTGTGTGTGTGTGTGTGTGCGTGCGCTTGCGTGTTCGGCAATGAACACATTACATCCCATCAAATTTAGGGTCAGGGGCAAAGATGCAGGAAGGGAGGTGAGGGAGGCACATGGATGGAGAGAGAGGCGAGGCGAGAGCAAGGAAGAGACGGATGACCCCAGACCCCTAAAAAAGACCTACCTGATTAGAAATGCACACACCTGAACAGAAACACATACACACCTAAACAAACACACACCTTAATAGACACACCCACACATCTGTCCAGACATATGCACCAGAACAGCTATCTGACAACATCAGATCCTTAAGTCTCAGTCTCTAAACCTGATTACCAAAGCATCCAACATTTCAGTCTTTAAACCTGATTACTTCATATTGTACATCTCAGTCTCTGAGATGGATTACCTCATATTGTACATCTCAGTCTCTGAGATGGACTACCTCATATTGTACATCTCAGTCTCTGAGATGGACTACCTCATATTGTACATCTCAGTCTCTGAGATGGACTACCTCATATTGTACATCTCAGTCTCTGAGATGGACTACCCCATATTGTACATCTCAATCTCTGAGATGGACTACCCCATATTGTACATCTCAGTCTCTGAGATGGACTACCCCATATTGTACATCTCAGTCTCTTAGATGGACTACCCCATATTGTACATCTCAGTCTCTGAGATGGACTACCCCATATTGTACATCTCAGTCTCTGAGATGGACTACCTCATATTCTACATCTCAGTCTCTGAGATGGACTACCTCATATTCTACATCTCAGTCTCTGAGATGGACTACCTCATATTCTACATCTTAATCTCTAAACCTCATTACCATTGTCTGTAAATATGATTACATTGTAATTTAGAGTCTATCCTGACTACCTCAGTGTTTTTTAAACCTAACTACCTCTGTTTGTGAATCTGACTATCTCAGTCTCTGACTTCCTTTGTCTCTGACCACCTCAGTCTGACATACTCCGTCTCTGACCACCACAGTCTGTAACTACCTTTGTCTCTGACTACATCAGTCTCTGACCATCTCCGTCTGACTACTTCAGTCTGACCACCTCAGTCTGACCACCTCAGTCTGACCACCTCAGTCTGATGACCTCAGTCTGACCACCTCAGTCTGACCACCTCAGTCTGACCACCTCAGCCTGACCACCTCAGTTTGACCACCTCAGTCTGACCACCTCAGCCTGATCACCTCAGTCTGACCACCTCAGTCTGACCACCTCAGTCTGACCACCTCAGCCTGACCACCTCAATTTGACCACCTCAGTCTGACCACCTCAGTCTGACCACCTCAGTCCAACTATATTTGAGTGTGTGTTTTGCTTGTCGTTGTTGGTTTAGTGTGTGTTTGTGTTGGGTTTACAGTCTTGGGTGTCGGCTGTGTGTATGTGTTGGGGGAAGGGGGCCACCTGGTCTCATGTGGCACTGTCAAAACAGCTGCAATGAAACACACACACACACACACACTAAAGACAGAAATAATTTCAAGATTATTTTGACCACTTAGTTTGACCACTGATAATTAGATTATTAATTACTTGGTTTACAGACATACAGACAAATAATGTGGTCACACAGATGCCCACCTTATGCACACACACCCAGACACACTCCCAAACACACACACACTCCTAGACACACACATACAGACACACAAGGTGACACATGGAAAATGTGAGCGTGGGTTTGGTTGGTTGATGTTTTGGAAGATCCCAGTTTCACCACAGTGTGTTTAGTTAACCCATGGTAACACAGCTCCTGTCTGTCTGAAGGTGTGTGTGTTTAGTTAACCCGTGGTAACACAGCTCCTGTCTGTCTGAAGGTGTGTGTGTGTTTAGTTAACCCATGGTAACACAGCTCCTGTCTGTCTGAAGGTGTGTGTGTGTTTAGTTAACCCATGGTAACACAGCTCCTGTCTGTCTGAAGGTGTGTGTGTGTGTTTAGTTAACCGATGGTAGCACAGCTCCTGTCTGTCTGAAGGTGTGTGTGTATTTAGTTAACCCATGGTAGCACAGCTCCTGTCTGTCTGAAGGTGTGTGTGTATTTAGTTAACCGATGGTAGCACAGCTCCTGTCTGTCTGAAGGTGTGTGTGTTTAGTTAACCCATGGTAACACAGCTCCTGTCTGTCTGAAGGTGTGTGTGTGTTTAGTTAACCCATGGTAACACAGCTCCTGTCTGTCTGAAGGTGTGTGTGTGTTAACCTAATCCACTCTGTGAAGTATGATGGCAGATATGATGTTGTTGTGGGGCTGTTGGGCTTCCATGGCTTTGGGAACCGTGTTAAGAGACAAGGCCCATAAACTCTTGCAGCAGGACAGTAATCCAGGGGACCTGGACCCCATT
The DNA here is from genome assembly GCA_016801125.1 of Novumbra hubbsi. Classification (NCBI taxonomy): domain Eukaryota; kingdom Metazoa; phylum Chordata; class Actinopteri; order Esociformes; family Umbridae; genus Novumbra; species Novumbra hubbsi. The sequence goes on along the minus strand of JACXGK010008575.1, from coordinate 11,365 downwards.
CAGAATTTGGAGTGAGCTGATGAGAGTCCACTTGTGAGGACCTGAATTCAGAAGGATCTAGAGAGATTCTGTATGACTGAATCAGGGCCCTTAATGTGTTCTTCCTCTTCATTAAACATTATAGGTAAAGACTCTTTGGTTTTTTCAGATTCTCCAGAATCAGTAAATCTATGCATACATTTTAAAGGAATTCATTTAAATGGATGTACCTATCCTGGATTGCCAATTTAAAAAGAGTTAATGTTGTGTGGTGAAGTGGAATAGACATTGACCAATGATTTTCATTGTATTTCATTTACCAGTGGTCTGATCATCACTAGAATTTGACACCAGTGCCGGCTCTAGCCTTTTGGGGGCCCTAAGCAAAATCGCTTAGGGGGGCCCCTCTACCCTAGTGGTCCAATGCTCACTAGCAGTCTGGGACCGCTTAAGTTGCTTATGCCTAGGGCTGGCCCTGGTTGATACATAAAGTTGCTTATGCCTAGGGCTGGCCCTGTTTGATACATAAAGTTGCTTATGCCTAGGGCTGGCCCTAGTTGATACATAAAGTTGCTTATGCCTAGGGCTGGCCCTAGTTGATACATAAAGTTGCTTATGCCTAGGGCTGGCCCTGGTTGATACATAAAGTTGCTTATGCCTAGGGCTGGCCCTGGTTGATACATAAAGTTGCTTATGCCTAGGGCTGGCCCTAGTTGATACATAAAAAAAATATAAATCCACTAAAACTCTCCCTTCCCTCGTTGACCCTTAACCCTAAATGCAACCACACCTCTGACCTTATGCCTAATCCCCACCTTAAATTTAGCCAGATTTTTTAAAGTTTATTATTGTTATGAAGTTGGTATGGATTGGGGTGTCTGTGTATTTCCCTTTCAGCGACCCTGAGAGAAACGGTCATAGTCTTGATGTTCTCCAGTACCGCAGTAACGGACTGGGTACTGGATTGGTTCACAGGTGCATGTGGCAAGTCCATGGTAAAACAGTCTGGTTGACATAATGAACAATGTAACCTACAATGACACCCACATGGATGTAATTTGGTTTTCCCCTTTTCATACAAACTGAGATAGAGAAAAGATTTAAGAGGCGAGAGATAGGGGGAGAGAGAGATAAAGAGAGTGAAGGGAGCTAGAGATAGAGATAGTGAACGATCGATATAGATAGCGATATTAAGATAGATAGAGACAAAAGACATAGAGAAATGGATGGGGATAGATAGAGGGAGTGATGGGAGATAAGGATAGAGAGAGTGAGATAGATAGAGATAGAGAGACATTGAAAGACAGAGATAGATAGTTTGAGTGAAGGGAGATAGAGATAGAAGAGAGATAGATAGATAGAGATAGAGAAATGAAGAGAAATATAGAGATTGATAGAAGGAGTGAGGGGAGATAGAAATAGTGAGAGATATATATAGAGATATGGGGAGATATATAGATATAGTTAGAAGTTGTAAAACATTGTTATTTCACTGGATGAAATCTGTCCCTGTTTCATGAGTTATTGATTGTGATGCTGTTGCCCAGTGATTTGGTGTTAGAACTTACCTAAAACACCCCTTCTTCCATCAACGTCACACACATATGGAGTTAATAACACACCCCCGTACACACACATTCACACTCACACACACACTCAGTCAGTAACTAAGAGGCTGTGCCCAAGATATGATGTCATCACTCATCAGAGCGTGGATAATCTAGACATTTGTTACAGGACTACTTCATGTAAAATCTGTTCTCTCCCTTTCTCCTCCTCCTCCTTCTCTCTCTCCCCTCTTCCTTTCTCGCTCCCCTCTTTTCTCTCCCCTCTTCTCTCCTACCCCTCCCCTCTCTCTCCCTCCTTCCCACATCTCCCCCTCCTTCCCCCCTCTTCCTCCTTCCCCCCTCCCCCATCCCATTCTCTGCGTCCATTATATCTGTCCCCCACTTCCATTTTGTCCTGTCTGTGTGTGGTATGTTTAGTTCTTTCTCATTCATGGATGTTAGTAATGATATCTGGAAAATATCTCTGAATGGAAAAAATGCTCTTTATATGAAACACATTTATGACTATGACACGCACACACACTCATATACTCACACACAAACAATCACACACCCATGCACTCACACACACTCAAATACACACTCATAACTACATCAGAGGTTTCCCTGGTTACCAGAGTGCTGTAAGAAGGGAGGCAGGTAAAGGGGCGCGGCTGTGCATGACAGCAACCAATCATATTAAACTGTACTTGTCATATACTTAATTAACAACAGTTGTAGACGGTTGAGTGCTTAAATACCTACAGGCCCAATTTTTTTAAACTGACTGAAGTAGATAAATTATAGACCTAGTAACTCACGAAACCTCTGAATACCAACAAACTACACAACTACACAAGAGGATGTTTTGATACTTTATAATGATTGGCTGAAAGCCAGCGTAAGCAGCAAGTCATGATGGGGTGTGATATATGGCCAAAACGCCACAGCTAAGAGGTGTTCTTAAGTACAACTCATTGAGGAGGGCCTGGACACAGTGCTTACTGGTAGTGTTTTGATGGGGTTTAAAAAATGGCCAAAACGCCACAGCTAAGAGGTGTTCTTAAGTACAACTCATTGAGGAGGGCCTGGACACAGTGCTTACTGGTAGTGTTTTGATGGGGTTTAAAATATGGCCAAAACGCCACAGCTAAGAGGTGATCTTAAATACAACTCATTGAGGAGGGCCTGGACACAGTGCTTACTGGTAGCGTTTTGGTAAAATACCATGTGGCATATGGTATTATTCTATTTGGACAGATGACACAAAGTAGTATGTAATAAGCAAGGCGTATGTGATTAAAATACATGGTATTATTCTATATGGACAGAACGCAGATCATTTATCTTTATTTAAATGTTGGTAAAACATTTTCTTTAGTATAATTTATCACTCTAAAGATCTGGGAATTAAAAAAAAACGTGGCTTCTGCCAATATACCCAGTAAAGAGTGTAATTTTGGTCTGTGTCTCATGTATTTTGAAAGTTGTTAAAGTGTTTATGTGAATAGTCTCGCCAATCGTGTCATTTTTACAGATCTCATACTATATTAACTACCCTGCTGTTCATTCACCAACAGCCAGGCATTATTGGACGCTGTCTAGTCAGCACCAATACACATGAGGCATTGAAAAGGAAGCGTACAGAGATTTACAAGAGCCAGGATGAAGGAAAAGGAGATCAGGTACCTACCAAAAAAACATCTATGTGACCAGGTTCATGGCAGTGTAATGAGTCTAGTAGAGCAGTAGTAGAGTAGGGAGTAGAGGAGTAGAAGAGTTTAGTGAAACCAGTTCCACCAGAACAGAGATGAACTAGCTCCACCAGAACAGAGATGAGCCAGTTCCACCAGAACAGAGATGAACCAGCTCCACCAGAGCAGAAGAGATAAACCAGCTCCACCAATAAATCAATCAATCAAGTTTATTTATATAGCACAATTCATACATAGATGCAATTCAATGAACAGAGATGAACCAGCGCCATCATAACAGAGATAAACCAGCTCCACCAGAACAGAGATGAACCAGCTTCATCAGAACAGAGAGGAACCAGCTCCACCAGAACAGAAGAGATGAACCAGCTCCAGCAGAACAGAAGAGATGAACCAGCACCATCAGAACAGAGATGAACCAGCTTCATCAGAACAGAGATGAACCAGCTCCACCAGAAATAAAGATAAACCAGCTTCACCAGAACAGAGTTGAACCTGCTCCATCAGAATAGAGATGAACCAGCTTCATCAGACCAGATATGAACCAGCTCCACCAGAACAGAGATGAACCAGCTCCACCAGAACAGAGATGAACCAGCTCCACCAGAACAGAGATGAACCAGCACCACCAGAACAGAGATGAACCAGCTCCACCAGAACAGAGATGAACCAGCTCCACCAGAACAGAGATGAACCAGCTCCACCAGAACAAAAATGGACCAGAGATGGAGAAATAAAGAGAAGAAGAAACATAGAGAGTGTGAGAAGGAGAAATAAAGAGATGGAGAAATATAGAGAGTGTGAGAAGGAGAAATAACTAGAAGGAGAAACATAGAGAGTGTGAGAAGGAGAAATAAAGAGATGGAGAAATGTAGAGAGTGTGAGAAGGAGAAATAACTAGAAGGAGAAACATAGAGAGTGTGAGAAGGAGAAATAAAGAGAAGGAGAAATGAAGAGAGTGTGAGAAGGAGATATAAAGAGAAGAAAAAACATAGAGAATGAGAAATAAAGGGAAGGAGAAAAATAGAGAAGGAGAAGTAAAAAGAAGGAGAAACATAGAAAATGAGAAATAAAGAGAAGGAGAATGAGTGAAAGAGAGGGAGGCAAAAAGAAGAGTGTGGGAAAAATCAATATGGTCTGTAGAGAGACTGGAAAAGACAATCACTCCTGTCTGACCCTCAACTCCCCTCTGTGTGTGTCTGTGTGTGTTTGTCTATGTGTGTCTGTGTGTGTGTCTGTGTGTGTTTGTCTATGTGTGTCTATGTGTGTGTCTGCTCGGTTTCCTTGTAGTTAGTTATCCTCAGCTTCAAAAACATGTTTTGATATGATGTACAGATCTGAGGGAAGAAGTCTATAGCAGGGCTGCATTTTGAAATGGGCAGTTGACAGCCACTCTGGATGCGTGTTCCATCTCTCCTGAAGGAACACTTCCTTCTTGTCTGTTATGCAGGCAAGGCCCAGAAGACCGTTACCATGGAGAATTGTGGTCTAGTGAGACTTTTCAATATTGTTTTATAGAGGTTCACTTTTACATCACTTAGTCAAGACTTCTGGGTTATCATTCCTCGTATACACATTTAATTTATAATCTCACAAATAATTTTTCGATGTGTTTTTGTTTTATTATTTCATATCTCAGTAGTTATAGTATTGATATTTTATGGATTAATTAGGAATATTGGTGTTACCCACTCTCATAAGATATAAACATTGATCTATCGATTATAAGATATAAACATTGATCTCTATCTATCAGTCTGTCTCATTTCATCTCTTATTCTTTACTTTTCTCTCTCATTGTTTGTATTTTTGCACATTTGCATAAAATTAAACAAGCACACCCACAGACACACCCACAGACACACCCACAGACACACCCACAGACACACCCACAGACACACCCACAGACCCCCCCACAGACACACCCACAGACACACCCACAGACCCTCCCACAGACACACCCACAGACACACCCACAGACACTCACATGCCCACCCATAGAAACACACAAAACACATACACACAGACACACAAAGGGAAACACACACAGAGAAACACACAGACACACACATACAAAAACACACACAGAGAAACAAGCAGACACACACACACACAGAAACAAGCAGAAAACAAGCATACAAACAGAAAATACACAAACACACACTTGCGACACACACACAAACAGACAAAAATACACACACGAAACACAAATAGAAAAACATACACAGAGAAACAAGCAGGCAAACACACACATACAAACAGAAAAACACATACACACCCACACAAACAAATAGAAATACTCACACACACACACACAGAGAATAGGCCATGCACCTGCTCATTAAAGAAGAACTGGCTAAGCACAGCAGTGCCTTTCATCTTCCCTCCAGTGGGCTGGCTTTGATATATTTATATATTTATATATCAAAGTCTGTATTATGTTATAACATAATACAGACCCACTGCATTATTAATATAATACAGACCCAACTCATTATTAATATAATATAAACCTACCGCATTATTAATAAAATACAGACCCACCTCTTAATTAATATAATACAGACCCACCACATTATTATAATGCAAACTCAATGCATTATTAATATAATACAGGCCCATCTCATTATTAATATAATACAGACCCACCTCATTATTAACATAATACAGACCCACTGCATTATTAAAATTAAACAGACCCAATGCATCATTAATATATTACAGACTCACCTCATTGTTTATATAATACAGACCCACCTCATTTTTTATATAATACAGACTCACTGCATTATTAATATAATACAGACCTACTTTATTATTAATATAAGTAATAATAATAATAATATAATGCTCAGCGCATTATTAATATAATAAAGGCATTACTAATGCTATAAGAACAATATTTGACAGCATTATTAAAACTATAAAGACCAACCATTGACTCACAGCTGGTTCTGTGTATGTATAGCGTGTTTGTCCTGTGTATATGCATGCATACGTGTGTATTCATGTGTGTTTTATGGAGCAGTGGTATGTTAGCAAGTCCTGAGGCTATTCCTTTCAGTGGCCGTCCACTCACCCACTCCCACTCTACAAGGACGGCTCAGCCCATTGTCTTGGCCCCACTCCGGAATCCTGGTCCTTCCAGGGCCTCGGGGGGCTTTCAGACTGACCACAAACTTGGGAATGAGAGAGAAACAAGAGAGATCTCTTAATCTTAAAATCTCCTTTATTCTTTTATTTTTACTTCAATTACTCTTTCAAACCCTCCCTCTATTTATCCCCTCTCTCTATATATCCCCTCCCTCTATATATCCCCTCCTTCTTGATATCCCCTCCCTCTATATATCCCCTCCCTCTATATATCCCCTCCCTCTCTATATCCCCTCCCTCTATATATCCCCTCCCTCCCTATATCCCCTCCCTCTATATATCCCCTCCCTCCCTATATCCCCTCCCTCCCTATATCCCCTCCCTCGATATATCCCCACACTCTATATATCCCCACACTCTACATATCCCCACACTCTATATATCCCCTCCCTCTATATATCCCATCTCTCCCTATATCCCATCCTTCTATAAATCCCCACACTCTATATATTCTCTCCCTCTATATACCCTCTCCCTCTCTACATCCCCATATTCTGTATATCCCCCCCTCAAGATATCCCCTCCCTCTATATATCTCCTACAAGATCAAGACTAATTATCCGATATTGGGAGCTTAAATTGGGGAAAGGTTTAAAAAACATTGCCCCTATTTCTAAACTCTATACCCACCAGGACAATTGGTTACATGCTGAGAAAACAATGGACCCAGGCACACACACAACACACACAAAACACACAACACACTCACACACTCACACACACTGTTTAACTTGTCTGTCAACTCTGTCAGACTATATTATATCCCTCCATCCATCTGCTGTTGAGCCTTCAGTAATATCATAGTGACCAGAGTGTGTGTGGGTGAGTGTGTGTGTATGTGTGTGGGTGAGTGTGTGGGTGAGTGTGTGTGTATGTGTGTGAGGGGTGTGTGCGTTTGAGTGTGAGTGTGTGTCATCTTGAAGTTTAACAGTGTGAAGCTTCCTTTCAAAGATTGACTTTAATCCATCATATCCTTCTCACGGGAATACACACACGTACATATCAGACACACATATACAGGTTAACTCACAAATGGACCCTACACACTGGGCAGCAACATCCTACCAGGCAACAGATGGTTCTGAATTAACATTCTAGTGAGCAGGATATGTAATTACAGACACACACAGACACAGACAAGCCAGATCAACGTCTAATGTGTTCAGGAGGCGTAAGCATCTATTTGTATATACAACCCATTTTCCAAAAAATTGGGATGCTGTGTAAAATGTAAACAATTGTGTAAAATTTTTTAAATGTGTAAAATGTGCAAAAATTCTAGAATAAAGCTTCTCAACGTAGAATTGCAAAGAGTTTGAGGATCTATTCATCTAGGATATATAATATGATTAAACTATTCAGAGGGGGACAATCTGGCTTCTTATTTGCGCACAGTTCAAAAGTCTGCATTTGTAATGGTATGGGGGTGCATTAGTGCACATGGCATGGGTGACTTGCACATTGGTGATGGCACCATTAATCCTGAACAATATACAGTATACAGGTTTTGGAGCAACAATATGCTACCATCCAGATTATGTCTTGTTCGGGGAAGGCCTTGTTTATTTCAGCAAAACAATGTCAAACCACATTCTGCACGTATTACAACAGCATGGTTCTGTAGTAAAAGAGTCTGGGTGCTAAACTGGCCTGCCTTCAGTCCAGACCTGTCACCCATTGGTAACATTTGGAGCGTTATGAAATGAAAAATATGGCAAAGGAGACCCCGGAATGTTGAGCAGCAGAAATCCTATATCAAGTAAGATTGGGAAAATTTCACTTTCAAAACTAAACATTTCAAAACATTTCACTGTCAAAACTAAAGCTGTTGGTCTCCTTAGTTCCCAAATGCTAACACAGTGTTGTGAAATGAAGAAGTGATGCAACACAGTGGTTGGTTTCCTCAGGTTCCAAATGCTAACACAGTGTTGTTAAATGAAGAAGTGATGCAACATAGTGGTAAAAATGCCCCTTTTGCTGGTATAAACTTCTAAATGTTATTTTTCCGATTTTTTTTTTTTTTTACAGTTTCAAAATAAGATTTGTTGTCCTTGTACTATTGAAATACAGGGAACTGTACTAAATGAAATACAGGGAAAACATCTTTGCACATCATTGCATTCGGTCTTAATTTGCAATTTACGCAGCGTCCCAAATTGTATTGTATTGTATTTGGGACGCTGCGTAACTTAAAAGTACTTAAATTCTGGCCTTTATACAGCACAGTAGTATACTATCTTATGTTTGTTGGACCTGTGCTTGACCTCTTAGAGTTTGAATCTACTAAGACAAACATTTCTGTTGTGTTTATTGAATTTACTTCTGTTTAGAAAGTATGTTTTTACCTCAATGATTTGCACACAACACAAATGCTGAACCCATATTATTTCTTACATATCGAAATAATTGTTCAATGCACATAACTACACATGACAATCAGACACATTGTTCTTGAGGCAATTTCACTGCTGATTCATTCATTAATCATTGCTGAAATGCATTCAGGTCTTGGCTCATCAGGTAGCATTCTCCTGTGGGTGGTCGAAACAGCCTTTATACGTAGTGCTCCAGCAACTCCTGTTAGGTTTAGCACTTGAATATTCAGTGGCGGTAGAAGGCCGGAGAATGCCTTCTCCTAAGCACGTGTGCACCAGAATTTCATTGTTGATAAAGAAGCATGAAACAAATGTAGATTTTTGACAGTTCTGCTGTGAGCCAAATGCTGTTTTTACAGATGTTCTGAAGATTCTGTGTGACGTTATAAATTGAAACGGTAAAAAGGCAGCCAGCCAATTACGACCCACATTTGTGAGAATTGTATTATTTATAGTATGTAAAACATTTTCATAAATGTGTTTACAGTTTTGTATAAATAGTACATATTGTTCAAAAAGTTTCAGTCACCTACCACTCTATCCAACGACACCTCCGACCCCAAGCATAAATGGATTTCAGATTTCTACTTTTACAGAAATTAAATTCCCTATATTGGTGCTTTAAACACCCCACCTGGGTCTTAGTGTGGGGTGCTAACAGATCGAGCTAAACGCTAGTTTTAAATTACTCCTAATCAAATGATCAGACAGTGACATCTGTCATTGTGTGAACTGATCTGTCTCAAAACACTGTGGATTTAAAAAGCATATTTTGAGAGACTAAATGTTAAGTATTGATGAACCGGTAGCAGAGAACCCAGGATTGGTTAGGAGAGTCACTGTCATTACTGGACAGTACATGGTAATACAAACAAATGCAGTGGCAGTCAGACAGTGTGAATAACAGGGGCTTGGCCAAGCCTGGGCATCAGTAAGCCCCGCCCCTCTAATTTACCCAATCGGCAGCCAGAGATGGGGCCCAAAGTTCTTATTTCATTGTCCAAGGAATACCTAACCTTATTCCATTGAGTTGTAATATTTATCCCATTTTAATTTTAATTTCATCGGCCCCATGGACAAATGTTGAATTCCGACTTGAGTTGTGAGAACCCATCACACGCACACACACACGCAAACACACAATCAAAGACACAGAAACACGCACACACAGAAACACGCACACACACACACAAACTTGGCAGCAACATTCTAAAAGGCAACAGATGGTTCTGAATGAAACCCTATGGTGAGCAGGTTACATAATGTTGCCATTCACTCAACAACAACAACAACACCACACACAAAGACAGACAAAACAAAAGAACAACGGGTGGGGAAACGTCAAGATATGATCTGAAAACAGCCACTAGGGGCAATGGTTAGTTCTAGTTAGTCTGAGTTCTTTTTATTTAATAGACCGGCAGTTTGCAAGAACTGAGGACAGAGTCGATCTAGAGGGGGGGTTTATCCACTGGAGCCTTTCTGGAAACAAAGCCCTTAGCCTAACCAAAGACCTAAAGGTAACCCAAATCCTAAACCTAAAGGTAACCCAAATCCTAAACCTTAATCTCCAACACTAATCCCTAATTCTGACCATGACCCGGCTTCTACCTTTAGTCTTGAATGTACCAGTTTGGTCAATTTTTTTTCCTGGATTAACCACTGTTTGAGACCATTGATTTTTCCTGGATTAACCACTGTTTGTGAACATTGAGTTTTCCTGGATTAACCACTGTTTGTGAACATTGACTTTTCCTGGATTAACCATTGTTTGAGAACATTGACTTTTCCTGGATTAACCATTGTTTGTGAACATTGAGTTTTCCTGGATTAACCAATGTTTGAGAACATTGATTTGTCCTGGATTAACCACTGTTTGTTAACATTGAGTTTTCCTGGATTAACCACTGTTTGTGAACATTGACTTTTCCTGGATTAACCATTGTTTGAGAACATTGACTTTTCATGTATTAACCATTGTTTGAGAACGTTGACTTTTCATGTATTAACCATTGTTTGAGAACATTGACTTGTCCTGGATTAACCACTGTTTGAGAACATTGATTTTTTCTGGATTAACCACTGTTTGAGAACATTCTTGTTCCCACTAATACATTGAAACTCAGTCCGACACAACAGGCCTACTGCAAGAGGGAATTCAAAACCAGATTCCTAAAATTCAAATGACGGAGATGGAGTATTTACACAAAATGCAGAGCATTGCAAACACATGACTGATTATAATCGATAAGGAATAAGTACTTAATTGACAGGGTTCCTGTTGTAATGGTCAGGAAGTGATTCTCTGCAGAGAATCAGCCTGTTGTAACAGTAGATGTGCTTTGTAAAAGTCCTGAACTCTTCAACCCTACTTTCCTAATGTCCTTTCATCACCATATGTGTCTGTGGTGAGAGTGTGTGATGTGTGTTTGTGTGGGTTTGTGGTGTGTTTGTGGGCTGTGTGTGTGTATGTGAGTGATGTGTCTGTGGTGAGAGTGTGTGATGTGTGTTTGTGTGGGTTTGTGGTGTGTTTGTGGGCTGTGTGTGTGTATGTGAGTGATGTGTCTGTGGTGAGAGTGTGTGATGTGTGTTTGTG
>JACXGK010008574.1:0-22023 GCA_016801125.1 Novumbra hubbsi | reverse complement strand
GGCCACCGGCCGGGGGGCGGGGCCGCGGGGGGCTGGCGCGGCGGGGTTCCAGAGGCAGTACTCCGGGGCGCTGTCCGACAACGGCCTGGACAGCGAGGACGAGGAGCCCATCGCCGGGGTGTTCTCCAACGGGAGCCGGGTGGAGGTGGAGGCCGACGTCCACTGCCTGAGGGTGGCCCGCGCTCACCCGACCGCCTTTTACCACCCGCCTCACCCCTCCCCTCCACCTCCATGCCGGTCGGCCCCACCCACACCCCCGCGCCAGCCCTCTCCTGATTGTGTGGGGGAGGTGCTGAGGGCTGCAGAGACGGCTAAACACACCGGAGGCGGGCACCAGGAGATGTGGCCTGGAGACACTGGCGCAGGGCTGTATGGGATTGGTGGAGAGGCACAGTTGCGGGCGGCCTCTGGATTGGCCGGTAGGACACTGGGCGGGACACTAGGGCGAAAGGGGCGGGGTAACGGCTCTGTGGCCTGTCAGGGGCAGAGTCAGGATGTAATCGAGGAGGCAGGTGCCGCCCCCGTCCGGAAGCAGGGGGGATACTTCAACGCCCCTTCCCAGCCGGACCCGGATGACCAGCTCATCATCCCTCCTGAGCTGGAGGACGAGGTCCGGGAGATTATGAAACAACAACAGCAGGAACAGAGTCAGACACACCCCCAGGGGCACCAGTCACACCCCCAGGAGCACCAGACACACCCCAATGACCTTAAGACACCCCACCAGCCACCGTCTGCAGCCGAATACTACGTCACGCCCTTCTAGCACATCAGTCTCTCTACAGTTCTGGTGTAAACCCCATTACAGCACATCACACCGGGCCTGGAAAGATTCTCTGCTGAGGAGTTATAGTGAGACCTTAACATGACCCCACAACTCATTAAACTTGACTTTTTCTTCAGGACATGACACCTTCAAGAGGAAGGGACGCCTACTTCGACAGGAAGTGACACTTTCAACAGGATGTGACACCACCCTTGACAAGACAACACCTTATTCAACATGACACAACACTTTCTTTGGTATGACACCTTATTCGATAGGACCGGACACCTCATTCAATAGTACATGACAGGCTATTCAACAAGATTCCATCTGGATCACAATAAACTACTGAGATCACATATGGAAGTGTTATTCGTGAGCCTTGATTTTTGGGACCCTTCCACTAGACATCATTAGTGGGTGTAAATACATGGCTATGTCTTGAGATTGTCCTGAAGACACCTGCTACCAGCTTCAGACCAGCAATACTGTTTCATTATTTACATTCTTTTATATTCCGAACTTCATGAACCAGGAAGTACAAAGCATTTTTATAAAATTACTTTTTGTTTCAAGGCATTATTTACATGCTCATAAAGTTTAAGTTAATATCATTTTTGTATTTAATTCTATGTGTTGAATTAATGAATGAAGCACTTTCTTATGCAGACATACTTTTATTTGAACTATTCTAAAGCTTAATGGTACATTCCACTGGACTGAGTAGTGGCTTTTCTTTCCCCCAGCCAACCTGAGCGTCTGCCCCAAATGGCCCCCTGCACAGTGCACAATGAGTAGTGCCCAGTATACTATCTAAGTGCACTATTTCAGACCAGAGGGCACTACACTGAGAAAAAATGAAGGTGCCATTTGGGAGATAAGTAGTGTATGGTGGCCCGGAGGCGTCAACATTTCTAGGGTTAGAGGCTGAATAGAGAGCGATGCTGAGACAGACTAACTCCCAGGAGTTGCATACTCACAAGGGTGACCTAGTCACTGACGTGTACTAATCTTCTCTGAGAGAAAGGATTTTTTTGTGTCTCTTATTTCTCCCCCACAAGATTGTTTCTGTACAGCGAGATGTTGTTTGTCTGCGTGTGGGAGGGGAAGTGGAGGCCTGAGGAGGACTCTGAAGAGAGCAGAGGATAAAGGAGGACTCTGAAGAGAGCAGAGGATAAAGGAGGACTCTGAAGAGAGCAGAGGATAAAGGAGGACTCTGAAGAGAGCAGAGGATAAAGGAGGACTCTGAAGAGAGCAGAGGATAAAGGAGGACACTGAAGAGAGCAGAGGATAAAGGAGGACTCTGAAGAGAGCAGAGGATAAAGGAGGACTCTGAAGAGAGCAGAGGATAAAGGAGGACTCTGAAGAGAGCAGAGGATAAAGGAGGACTCTGAAGAGAGCAGAGGATAACACTGGCATTACAAAGCTTCATGAATGTGTGGGCCCACTGGGTTGTGAAGGGCTCTCAACAAAAACTGCTTCATTTGCCGTCTCCTTATTAGGGATTGGATATTTGTTGACAACATCCTGAGTTGAGCTTTGTTACGTAGGTGGAGACTAAACATAAACTCAGTCAATGGTATCCAGGCCCAGCAAAAACGCATTTCATGTCAACTAACAATATCCCATAACTAATAAGGAGACCTTAGTTGGGAACGGAGCTAATATAAAACTTTTTTTGTAATAATAAATCTATGTTTTAAAATAAATCTTTCGGTTGTCAAATTGATTTGAGAGCTGTGAAAAGGTTTGGTGTTGTTTTTTTTAAATGTGCAGTAGAATGTCTTGATGTTAGTGTCACCCTGGATTTTGAACCATTAGTGTCAAATTCTACATTTGACAAAATCAACATGCACACACGTTGATTATGAAAATGTATGTTTGTTGTGAGGGCATAAGAGAAATTGAGAAAGTGAATGAATGAATGTGACAATAAGGCTGCACTCCCACACAGCTTGGAATGGTGTAAGTAACTGCTAAGGACACATGAGGGGTAATTAAATATTACCTCAAATATTTTAAGAAATAACTTGTTAGTAGCAGTTTCTAGAAGTCCTACAGTATACGGAGCAGTCCTCTGTAACAGGAGCCATTATCAAAGACAACGCACGTGTCTGCTAAATTCAGGTCTGAGGTCAAGGTTGCAGATGTTGCCAGTTCTGTCATGTTTTTTTTTTTTTATCAGAAAATGTCAAGATGCTTGTGTCCCGCCTAACAAGATGCTTGTGTCCACCCTAACAATGGGGTTCATCGAGGCTGACCAATGACAACAAACATACACTTAACTGGTAAATGAGCAAAGTAATTCATGATGATAAAGCCAGCTTCAGTCATGTCTGTTTTGTGTACAGAAGGGTCTTGTGCTTCGATGATGGCGGTGCAGTAAGGCCAGATCCAAATGGATTCAATGGCTACTGCAGCTGGCCACGATGAGCGGTCATTTCCACAATGCATGTCACGCTGAAATGCAAACGTTAGCCAGTATCTAGGTAGCCAACCTAAAAATGCCAACTTGCAATCAATCCTTAGTCACCATGGGTATGAACAAACGCTTAGTGATTTATTGAAATTAAACAAGACGACTAAAAAATAAAATCCTCTAAAATATATACAGAAAAATATACAGAGGTATCATTTTAGGCTGCTTTACAGTGCCATGGCAACTATGGAATCTCCAGTTTGACAGGGACATTATGGGATTTATTGTTATACTAGTGAGTGTCAAAGAAACGTGAGTGGAAGATGTATTTACATGGACACTTGGTCATACATGTTTGTTTTGCACCATGTGGCTCCATGTAAATATTAGACTAAAAATGTACGTACACACACACACACAAACTTAAAAACATTTTACGTAAAAATAATTAGCCCAAAAAATGCATGACAGGTCTGTTAGATCAGAGTGGATGTTGCCGTGAAAAAGGAATTCATAACAAATCCATGCTTTACACTCGAATCAAAGCATGATAAAAAAATTACTAGATTTCCAAAAATGTCATCAGACAATAGATTTTACCCACAACTTCAAACATAAATCTAACGCAAGTCAAAGAAAAAACGCGGATAGAACAAAGTCTTGGTAACTACACCAGAGTGTGACAAGTCCATTGACTAGAAAACAAATGGGCGCACCGTGGCAATAACCACGGACAGGATGGAGAATCCCTCCGGGGCCTCCCGGTGCCCACGAGCGGACACTCAAACGGACAACGGCGAACGGCTGGAGTGATTCATCCCCATCTTGTCCGCTGGGTTTGTCTCTCTCTCGTGACGTTGCCTGAGCTCCTTCAGGTAGTTCCTGACCCCGCGCTCGGTGAAGAACATCAGCACCGTCCCGACGCCGTACAGGATGGCCGTGATGAGCCCGAACAACGCCACGGCCGCGTCGGCGCCCCCCACGTCGCAGTTCATCCAGGTGTAGCCCACCCTGGCGTACAGCCGCTCCCGTAGCTTACACATGTCGGTGCCGTTCACCTGGATGACGAAGTGGAGGTACAGCCCCACCGCCACCACGTACAGCACCGCCCCCAGGCCCTGGAACACCAGCGCGCCAATCAGCAGCCTCGGGCCCAGCAGGTGGGCGGGCTTGTTCCCGGAGACCACAAATACGAGGGAGACCACGCCGAAGACCAGGGCAAACGCCACGCCCCCATAGACCCCAGGAGCTCTCATCTGGCTGAACTGCATATCCAGGTCCCTCACCTGGAATCGGGGCACAGGGTTGGGTTAGGCCAGGGGTAAGGTTAGGCCAGGGTTGGGTTAGGCCAGGGGTGAGGTTAGGCCAGGGGTGAGGTTAGGCAAGGGGTGAGGTTAGGCAAGGGGTGAGGTTAGGCAAGGGGTTAGGTTAGGCCAGGGGTGAGGTTAGGCCAGGGGTAGGTTAGGCCAGGGTTGGGTTAGGCCAGGGGTGAGGTTAGGCCAGGGGTGAGGTTAGGCCAGGGGTGAGGTTAGGCCAGGGGTTAGGTTAGGCCAGGGGTTAGGTTAGGCCAGGGGTTAGGTTAGGCCAGGGGTCTCCAACCCTGATCCTGGAGGGCAACTTGGTTGTTTTCACTTGGAGTGAAAACCAGCTGGACAGTGGCTCTCCAGGAGCAGGGTTGGAGACGTCTCCAGAATGAACCCTGCTTCTCTGCATTGTGCGCTCTGTCCGAAACGGGCCCTCTGGATCGGAGCAAAACGCGGGGGGAGCCAAGTGTCGTTTGGGAGGCACGCCTGGTCTCGTACCTGCTGCAGCTCCTGGCCCTCGAAGGGGATGTTAGTGTTGAGGTTGAAGCTGCCCCCAGACAGACCGCCCATAGAGGTCATGCCTGACATGGCCATCTGAGCCGCCACCACGCAGATCAGAACGAGGCCGTTGGTCAGGACAGAGCAGATCAGCACCATGCCTGTGGGGAGAGTGCACACGCGCGGAGAAATGACAACCAGTCGGACCGGTCTGATGGGGGGAGGGACGGGGACGACGAGGGGTAGCAGTATCGCTGGGCGTGTTCAAGTAAAGAGGGGAAAACCAAACTGTGTGACACAGCGTTCAGCTGACCACAGGTATTTATTTCCCTCACAAAAGGTATGACTGTCTACAGGCCGGTATTTGCCAAGCTCTCAGCACCAAACCGACACTACCTACCTCTCCTGGAGCAGATATGAGTGCATTTGGAGCTGTCCTGGTCCTCTCTTTGGACGCCCCGGACGTGTTTTGGAGGCGGTGGCCCTCTTGCAGAGTCCCTATATGGGGGCTGAGAAGAGGACCTATAGTGGAGGGAGAGGCTTAAAAATCTCACTTTCACACTACCCGTTTGTGTATCCCGCAGATAGGCTAAGTACCACTGGCCAACACATCATACAGCCTCTGTCAAATACAGTAGGGTAAGCGCAGTCATTATCGAATCATGACTGAGTAAATGTTTTGTGAATGCATGGTAGGCACCTGTTGCTTGACGACTGCCGGTCATCGTGCGACTGCTCCCGTCGCGGCCTGTGTTCCCGATGTTCACTGAGACCCCTTCCGTTTCTCTCCCTATCTCCTCGGTGCGATCGAGGCGGCTGGTTCATACCTGCACGGAAAGTAGAAAAACTCGCGTCAAATGTCATGAACGCGCCAATCAACCCTAACCTTTGGACTCGGTTACAATCATATCATGGCAAAAGAAATTGCACTATACCGAGTCAATTTGATTCGGATTGTATTGAAAGTATAAAAACTCGGTAAAAGTCTAAACCACGTTTAATTTTTCGAGATAACAGCTAGTCTGAACTGAGAATAGCTTCGAACGTGACATCAAGAAGTAACCAAAACATAACCATAAAGAATTAAACATTTTGAAGCTGCCGGATGAAACGTATACAATACATTTAAAAAACTTACTGGCATTCAAGATGATTTAAATTGTGAACTATGAAAAGGATAATCTAATCATAGTAACAAAAAACTTAGTTTGCTCTTCAAAAAAGATCTGCTTCCTACCTGATTCTTGTTGTTCAGGTGAACGACTCCTCCCTCTAGACGGAAGCGTTTAACTCGAATTAGACAGGTGGGGGATTCCAAATTTAGAATAAAAACATGTCCGGTAAAAAAAGAAACGTATCTATTTTACCATGTGTTGTTTCTCAACTCGTTACCGTTCTGTCTGTAATGCTTGTTGACAATGACAGCCTTGCAGGCTCTGTCTTCGGCCACGCAATGACTAGCGTCAAACGGCCGCTTTGTCTGATCTTCGTCCCATCTCCACGAAAGAATCCTCTGTTTGGGAGTCTAGTGTGACGGCAACGATTCTACGCCTTTGCTATGAATAGATTAAATCGTTTATTTTCATAATGCGCGGATGATTTTGAGTGACAATGTAAATAGGATCACTTGTACACAGGCATGAGACACAACAGTTGGACAACTGTTTAATGTGCAATGTCGTGTTGAAACTATCGTTCTCATCAATAGGTTAATCACGGTATAAATGTCGGATTGTTATTCGTGTAGTTATATTCATGGAATTGAGCTAATGCTCATAATTCAAGGCAAATAAATACAATTTAAAAATCCTATTATTTGCTCGCAGTGAATCCACAAATGAGGACCGCATACAAGAACTACTTTGTTGTTCTCATGAGATTTCTGGGATTTTACTAGGTAATAATCAAAGAAGATTTAATCGTGGATTAAGTGCAGATACCTAGCAGGCAGACAAAAAACGAAAGGGTTTCTACGCCTACCCCAAAGATGTTTCCTATTAACCCCTGCCCCTAATTTAGAACCATTTATTTTCTGCATTTCTTTATTTCTCCTGTTGATGGCAGTAGTTTCTTTTATGAAGGTAATTTGTCTGTCCACCATAGAAGGATTCTTTTCCGGTTGCCACCGTAGTTACAGACGCTTCATAACAACAATCTTGCTATGCTAACATTACATCATATTTGTCATTATATGTTATCATTTGAGAGAGGCCAGACGATACATTTTGAATAATCAGTCAATACTTGTTTCATGTTGCTAGGAGGACGCTGATAATATTACGCAGCTGGGCACAAGGGTCGACCATCTTCAGTACCCTTGTTGGCTCGACATGTTGCTCCTGGCTGTCAGCAGTGGGCTGAGGGGATTGCGGTACCCGCAAGTAATTCGGTTGGTGACCAACATTGGTACACGGACTAAAGTCAGCTACACACAAGGACAGAGCCCAGAACCTCGTATACGGGAATACTTTTATTACATTGACCACCAAGGACAGGTGAAAGTCGAACACATTTAAATACAGTAAAACTATTATATTGTTAATTATTATAAGATAATTATATTTAACTTTGCTAATAATCATTTGTTTTTACCACAGCTATTCCTTGATGACACTAAGGTGAAGAACTTTGTCACATGCTTCAAAGGTATTCCCTCCTTTTAAATGATTTGTATTTAGTAAAACCTGTTCACAAACACTCACAGTTTAGCTTTACCTCCCACAGAGTTTACATTGACCGGACGTTGGAATGGACGTGTTAAGTAGTCTTGTTAGACTAAACATTCATGCGTTCTCCTGGTTTCTGGATGTTTACCACGTTGTTTATACTCTATTGATTACCTATGCTGCAGTAGACCTACACAGCCTATAGCTGAGTTTGTTTGTGCGTGTCATGTGCTGGGCATTACTGATCACGCGCGAGTGCAGGGGGCCTGCCTAATAACAACACAGGCAAGGAATGTGGATGTTCCTGTAATATACTGTTAGGCGTTATACTAGGGAGGTGAAAATAAATATCCCCTCGGTGGATTGTTATTTGTTTTTCTGAACTCTCCCTCTGCTTGGTCTTCCAACACCAGACTGACCGGTGCTTGTGACCCCGCGGCGTGGAGCTGGGCTGATGATGCTGACTGATCCAATGCTCTGAGCCTCTCACACCCACCCCCTCCTGTAGCTCTCTGCATTCCTCCCTTTGTCTCTCGGGTCTCACCCACGCTTACTGAGTTGGCCGAGTGGTAGTGCCCCTGCGGGACGTGGTTTTGAGTCTTGTTTCCGATTCTCTTTGTTGTATCGGTGAGGGGTACCGCTTAGAACGTCTGACCGGTAACACAACAGTTGATCGATTCCCTGACCGAAAGAATCTATTACTCTGTCTTTAATCGATACAGTTAACCCTCATTTCTCTCAGGGAGTCGATGTGAATCAGTTTGGTGGGATTGTGTGTTAAAAGGAGAAGTCCAGTTGGGCCCTTGGTGCTCACTCTCCCTTTATCTGCAGACAAAGACTTCCTGGTCTTCTTCTTCACCCGTCTCCGTAGAAATGAGAGTGGGCGGTACCAGGACCACTTCCCCTTCCTGTCACTCTGTGGCCGCGAGAGAAACTTCCTCCGCTGTGACGATCGCCCCCTGGTCTTTACCCAGCTGATGCCGGCTGTCAGAGGTACCGTCAATCAGCTGGCCGGTCAGGAAAAGAACCCGACAACCAGATTTATTCATAAAGCCCTTTATGCCAGCTACTAAGGTCCAAGGTGTTTGATCGGTTCATTTATTGAAGCTGCATTGCAAAGACCGTGCGTCGCCTGGGATACATTGTGGCCACGTACCCTGTTCATTAATATGGAGATATTTGCCAGACAAACAGAATTTGTGTTTGCAAATGTAGTTTTCCCAGCCAATGATTAAGACCTAGAATGTGACCCACTCTGTTTTACAGGTACAGCGCCAGTGTGCGCTGGGGTGATGGGCCAAGGCGGAGTCACAGAGCTGTTGTCATTCTGTTGGGGGGAGGACAAGCTGTCTGTCCCATTTCATCCTGAAACCCTCTACATGCACCCCAGTAGTGGGCGTGTCTACCATCCCTGCCCTGAGCGCCTAGGGGGTGTCGGATTAGTCAGATCGGCCCTCGCCATGGAGCTCAGCCCCTTCTTCTCGTACCCGCACGAACAGGGCCAATCAGGACAGCCCTCGCACTTCCTGTGGGCAGGACAACGACACACGCTAACCAATGAACTAGCAGGATGTTTCCCGGCAGAAGAGGGGGACGGGCCAGGTGACGGTGGGGGGGACAGATGGAGATAACACTGTTCGCTGTTGTGGATGTTGTGGATCCTCCTACATTGGAGAGTATTGAAATGCACTGTATAGAATGGACATGGTAAAATGTGTATGTATAATGGTTGCTTTAGGCACCTGTGTTATTTGCAACATCACATGTAATGGTCACGTTAATAAGCCCAAACGGGTCGGGACTCCCCCAACTTAACGTGTAAAATCAGAAATAAACAAGGCTCAAAATACTGTGTCCCTTGAAAGCTCAATGCTTCTGCTTTCCTCTCTCCCTGGTAACGGTGGAAGTATAGGAATACTTAATGAGATGTATTCCTATTGCTGGCAAAGTAGTTCCAGGCCTACTTATAGAAAACAAATCCCTATATAGATTGCCACTATCTTTATTTTTTTTTACATAATTAATTCAATGTATATTTTGCCAACAATCCACGTGCAATAACTAATAATGATTAGTAAAAACACATTTTTTAAATGTATTAAAAATTAAAGACAGAAATATCTAATGTACATAAGAACTGAACCTTTTGCATGACACTCCATAATGAGCTCAGAGGCATTCTGTGTCCTTTAAACATTCCTTTAGATCTAGAACGTGATTGCATGAGAACCTTTGGCAAATTGAATGAATTGAAAATGATTTAGAAAGGCCTATCTATATAAGGCCCAACACTTAACAGTGCATTTCAAAGCAAAAACAAATCGAGCCATTGGTTTTTTTTTTTTGGAGAATTTGGGTACATGGTTACAACGTGTTGGGTTACAAGCACAAATACTATTTAGTAAAGTTGTGACATATGCCTTTCTGAGAATTTAGCCTCCTCAATGACACTCTGGGAGTGTCTCTAATTGCACCCTGGATTGCGAACTTGTTTTGCTCTCAACAAACTTCTACGAAAGGCCCACGAGATCCCCTATTGTTCTTATGAACTGGTTATGCAGGTGGTGTGATGTCATAGCGGTGGTATAAGGTCTCCAGGGGACCTTAATAGAGACCACTGTGATTATCCAATCAGCATACGGGTATGACATCACATCATTTGAATCTGCTCTGATTGTTTTCTCAACCAGTTGATAATCATGAAAAAGCATCTCAGATATTTGTGGTTTATAGCAAATATACCATGGCCAAATGCATTGCATTGAAACAGCTCAATGCGATTGCGGACCTCGAATGGATGCTGTCTCACTTTAGTCAAACACGTTTAAATTTTTGCAAACTTAGATGTTTGTTCTTGTTTCCACCAATGTTAGTTACATAGAAACAACCCCAACTACTTCCTGAAGCTTGCTTACTATCTGGTTCCTTTAAGAGGTTAATGGGGAAATTGTGTAGTGAGCAAATGTGTAATGTGCTCACAGAGAGAGAGGAGGAAGAGTGAGGTTGATTTCTTGTTACTAGTGTCTACATAATGGGAGAGAATAAAATCTGTCACTCAAGATTACATGAATGTGGTGTCAAATTAAAGAGGATGTGGTCTTTAAAACAACCTTAACTTGTCATTTTAATTTGTTCTTGTTTTGCTAAATCTGTTTTTAAATGTTTGAGGAAATAACATTTATTTTGAGAATTCTCAGTAATTTACATCTGCATTCTAGAATGAAAAGTTAGAGCTTAGTGTAACTTCTGCTTCCACCACTAATCCTCGACCTTCTGACCAGGCTGGGAAAAGCACTGCATTCACCCAATCCCTTGAACACATCCATCACAGCAGATCCATATCACCTGAGTACTAATCAGCAAATGCCTCTCACTTGTGCTTTCCCCTGTCCTTGTGATGTATTGTTTGTGTGACTTGCAACTCTACTAAGCCTGTTTGTCCAATATTTTCCCCTTGTCTTAGATAAATGTGAAAGTCTCTATCGGTGTCCTGATCCTTGATTATCCTTTTCTGTACTTCAGTTTCTTGTCTACATTGATACCCAGTTATCTACCTTCTGGTTTAAGGAGAAGGATCACTGACATGATATCAGCAATTCCTTTTGTGGCAAGGCGGAAATGCAGTGGAAATTATTTTGGGGGGGGGATTAAGCTCATTTTTATGGCAAATAGGAACTTTGCAACTAATTGCATTTCATCTGATCACTCTTCATGACATTCTGGAGTATATGCAAACTGCCATCATAAAAACGGAGGCAGCAGACTTTGTGAAAATGTATATTTGTGTAATTCTCAAAACGTTTTGTTCACGGCTGTACATCGTTCAATAGCCTACATTTAAATTTTTACCCTTGCGACTGGCCAACAACTGAAGTCAATGGTAGACTAAAACTATTAGCAGTTTCCAGATCATCTGTAAGATTTGAGTTACATTCTTAAGACGCAAAAATGCATTTTACACACATTAGCACGCTAGTCTATTTGTCTGAAATGCTCGAGGAGAGGACTGGGGATGGGGCTTGTTGACCCAAGGCCAGGACACAGGGTTAGGCTAACTGGCACGTATGAGCTTGAACGCTCATGGAATCCATGGATGTTGCAACATTCTGGTTGTAAAAACGACTTTACAAGAGGGCAAATGGGGCTGTGGGCAATATTAGTACACATCTATGTTGAGTAATATTTTAGTAATATTTTTTTCCTTTCATAACTAAAAAGTAAGGGGCGGGCTGGTTTAAAACGGCATGTCCCAGACATCTCTGCAACAGTTTAACTTGAACAAGGGCTAGGGGAACATGGCAGCGCCGTCAAGACAGGCATGTGCTGCGGTGGAGCGGTCAGTCCGGGAGCGGGTCCCGCCGCTTCTCACCGACCTCTACCAATTCACCATGGCTTATGCATACTGGCGGGCAGGCAGACACAACGAACCCGCGGTATTCGAGCTGTTCTTTCGCGACAATCCGTTCGGCGGAGGCTTCTCGCTTTTCTCCGGACTTTACGATTGTCTCCTATTTCTGCGGAGCTTTAGATTCTCGGACGAAGGTGATTGTTTTGCATTAAGATTGTGCAATGCGAACGTCATTGTAAAATACAAAGTAATTTAAACACACACTGTTTTATGTATCTCATTGTGTACGTAATATTTCGTTGGTCTGTATACTTTTGGTCTACCGTTGCGTAATCAGGGGTTATAATGTAACCTACTGAAGCAGGACCCTTTCGTGGCTTCTATAAAGATCTTATGGCGCTTTTGGACGTTAATAAAGTCACTGAGATTAAATATGTCTCCCTCTGAACTTCGCAACCACTTCTCGAACTTCGACCGACACCGGTGATCTTTCCCTCGTGAGTCTCATCGCTGCAATGCTAAATAAGACCGCACTGTTGCGTACAATCGTTCGCTTTATCATTTTTTGCTGTATTAAACATCGATATGATTTTTTTTCTTTAATGATTGTAAATTGCTTAATATTAGAGTGTCTGCTAAATAAATAATGTAAATGTTGTCTGTGTTATTGATAGTCTTTTTGAAGTATTGCTGTATAACTGTGTTATAGACTTGGAATACCTACAATTGGTCCTGCCCCCAGCCACTGACCCCGCCTTCTTCGTGTTTCTACGGAAGTTGGACTGTTCAAGCGTCACACTGCGCTCTGCTCCAGAGGGAACCGTGGTGTTCGCCAGGGTAGGAGAACGTCAGAGGTCAAGGGCTATTAGGGTCGTCCCCCGCCTCAAGCAGGGTTCATATTTCACAATGTTCATTGGCGGTACAGTGTCGGATTTCAGCAAACGTCCCCTAGCCCCTCGCAACCTCAACCATGCCCCTAGGGGGAGGTTAGACATTTATAGACGTTGGGAGGGAGGAAGGGAGGGCGGGTAGGCCTGACCTTTGTGCTGCTCTTCTGTATGCAGGTACCTCTGATGGAGGTTTCTGGTCCTCTAGCTGTTGTTCAACTACTGGAGACCAGCCTACTATGTCTTGTTAACTATGCCAGGTATGTACAGATACACACACACACACAATACATGGTGCTTGTGGTCATTCCTCGCCCCTTGTTCCCCAGTCTGGTGTGCAGTAACGCAGCCCGGTTTCGTTCGGCTGCAGGCTCCAGGAGGAAGCTTTTGGAGATGGGTCTAAGGAGAGCCCAGGGGCCCGACGGGGGCCTCACGGCCTCCAGATACGCCTACATTGGAGGTCAGAGTTCACCGTACGGGCACACTGATACAAACACACACACAGAGACATGCACCCATGGCGTTTCAATCACATTGATATGTAACACCTCAGTCCCGACAGAGATGTTGCAGCCTACACCTAAACACTAACGATCAGAAAAGAATAACGCAAGGATACCTCACATTGTTTTGCAACAGAACTCTTGCAGTTTAAGTTTGTAGTACCAGTTTAATAGTAAATGTATTAGATACATGCCTACTCGAATTCTGTTCAAAGGGCACTGTCAAACTGTTGGGTAAATGGCTTTTAATAATTCACGTACTACATCCAACTGTTGTTGTTTTTGGAACACATTAAGCGGACCACCTGCAGTATCGCTGTGGACCACCAGGGTTCTGTAGACCACAAAACACTGGTCGAGCATATTATGCAAACGAAGAAGTATTAAAGTAGTATTTAATATCAAGTTTCTTTGTTTGAAAATGTCAAAGGGATCAACTTTTTGGTCAACTTGTCTACCTTTTTAATCCCAGTTATTAACTGGAATGAATCACTCAACACAAAACCAGTTTGTTTGGGTGGAGCTACAAAAGGTTCTCACTAGATTTAGGTCATAGAAAGGACACAGCTCATGTGAAAGCAAGTTTACTATCAGGCTGGAGGTTTACATAGTTAGTGCACAAGAGCGCTGTCAATATCTAGTCTTGATTCGAGGCTTTGACTTTACATGTTGAGTATTTCACTGGTGTCTGACAGCATGAGGGTCAAATAAGTCAATGCAAGTCATTCTGACCATCAGCAGTGGTTGACCTGCAATGGCAAACGATCTGGTAAACCAAGGAAACCCTCTAATGCAGATGACTGATGAATGGAGAAAAAAGTAAACATACCACAGTCCTAACATATCATAAACCTATCTTCTCTTTTGAGATTCAGTCCCAACAGAATGTATCTAAACTAAGACAGGGCTTCATCATGCAGCAGGAGGTACTGTCATTGCTACCAAGACGTGTTCGGGGTCCCATAGGGAAAAGTTCAGCCTACATCATTCACCCAATCTAAATCCCAATTGAGCATGACTTTAACATGATTATTTTGTTATGGCACATCAAGCACATGCACCCACACATAAACCGTAATCTTCTCATCTTTTCTGTGTTTCAGGGTTTGATCTTACCAGTAATGTCCAGGCTGGCTTCCTGTTTGGTGTCCCGGTGGCAGGAACCATGGCACATTCTTATGTCACTTCCTTTTCTTCCCTGGAGGAGGTTCGGCCTCATGTGAGTCTCTCGACGTGTGTTGTGTCCCAAGTCAGGACATAACCTCATCAAAAAGAAAGCCGTCTCAAGCTGTTTATAACAAATGAATAACCACAAAACTGTTGATACTTGTTCTGTTCTTGTACTGTCCAATCAGACACTAGTGACTGCGAATGGGGACCATGAAAGCATCGATCTTATCTCACTGACCAAGGGTTGGCTTCGGCTTGTGTGTGAGCTGCTAGGGGCGGAACCTGGGAAGATTCGTGAGGGCGAGCTGGCTGCCTTTCTGTCCTATGCCATTGCCTACCCACATAACTTCTTGCCAGTCATTGACAGCTACAGCGTTTCCTGGTAACCCCACTTCTATGCTCTCTGCCTGCTCTTTGAATGTTGGCCTTCCAGCCTGTTAGGACCACAGCCAGCTAGAGCCTGTATCCTATTGGTGCAGTTTTAAGCGCTAGTAGTGCTTCAGGCCAGGCTGCTGCATTTGCTTAACTCTGTAATGTTAGTGTCTTTTGATTGCTGAATGTCTCTGTTCTGGCACTGTTTCTCGTGGCTGTTGGTTAAAGGGATAGTTGGCACTAATAGTTCAATAGGATAGTTTAAAGGGATAGTTAAATGTGTTTTGCATTGAGGCCCTGTATCTATTCTTGTAAATCTAACTAGCACAAAAATGGAAGAACATTCTAGCTGTTGACATAGGCTTACAATCATTGCACTAACTTTGCAACTACCTTTAAAATTGAACAAAATGTCACATGGCTTCAAACAATTTAACCGTCATGTTTTGGCTGGACGTTAGAAGTGCAAATCTTCACCTGCCTCAAAATTCGATTCCGATTTAGAGGGTAACGATTCGAGTATAAAACGATTCTCGATGGATGCATCTTGCGCTCCAATTATTTTATTACAAAAACAAACATACTTGAAACTCACTCTTTCCGCCTTTATATTAATCAACTGTTTTCAAACAAAAGAACATGTAAATGTTCATGTCAACCTATTTATTCAGTTATTCATAAGTTTTGACATTTCTGTAGCAGCTTTATTACAGGAAAACATATGGTCTAAAACACGGTCCATAACACGGACTATAAACTTAAAAGGCTACCTTTTATGCAAATGAAATTATTTGTAAAACGAGGTAGTATAACATATTGTATTGTTTATGTGGAAAATCTAAATGGGATTATTCACTCTGAAATAACATTTAGCAAAAACCAGCGTTGCTTTCGTGAAAGTTTGTGAATTCAGCTGCCAGTCTTACACATGAGTCTGTGGAGATGGGGCATTTTTCAGCACAGCCAGCTGCTCTCTCTGCGCTATGTCTCCTATCAATCAATCAAATGTATTTATGAAGCCCTTTTTACATCAGCAGTTGTCACAAAGTGTTTTTACAAAAACACCCAGCCTAAAACCCCAATGAGCACGCAACAACAGGATTGAAGCACGGTGGTTAGGAAAAACTCCCTATGGGGGCTAGATTGTAGGAAGAAACCTAGAGAGGAACCAGGCTCAAAGGGGTGGCCATACCTCTTGTGGCTGTGCAGGGTGATGTTTCCTATCTACGTTAGACCTACATCAGACAGGCGCACGTGTGTTACTTCCAAAGGACTTAACTGTACAAAATATAGATATTTACTAAGAGTATTTATTTACAAAAAACAGTACTACATCACAATGCTGACGTGAACGATTCTGATGTGAATTATTCATATATATATGTAATATTTAATAATTAAAACTCAAAATCGATTTTTTCTTTTTATGAATCGATGCAGAATCGTTCACGTCAGGATCGCATTCCATCTAAAATTGTATTATACTGGACAGTGCTTTAGCCTCTTCAAGCTGGTTTAGGTAAAAGCAGGAGGATTGCCTTTCCTTTTCTATTGATGCTGTGTTCCTGTCCCCTGTTAGTCTGTAGAGATCCCTTCATATTGATAATCTTATCATACTCTCAATATCTTGAAGCAAATTAGAAGTCCTTTTGACTAGGCAAATGCCATTTCTTCTCTGATAGTGAGGAACCCCTCCTTTGCTCTTCTAACTTCGATAGAACCTTTCTCCAATGGAGAGACCTTGGGATAAGACGCCATGGCTTCTTTTAAGGTCCTTATAGCTTTGTGTGAATTACTTTTTGCAATATCTAATGATGCATGGCCTTCTCTGTTTGATGAGTGCTTAAAAATATGCTGCATGGCAACCTAACCTGTGTCACTTTTTTACTATATGATGCATTTCGATATGCCAGTCTACTCTCAACAGATGCTATTGAACTAAGCACAGCAATCTCCACAACATGCTGGCAGGATAGCTTGGAATACATTTATACCTGTTCAATTAACTCTAGACACTGTCTCATACAATTTCAGATTGCACATAGATTACGCTATTATAAAACCAGCTATACCCAATCAATTGTTTTTTTTTAAATGTCATACTTGCAGCGGGCATTCTGCTTCACAGTTTTGCTCTGTGCTCCAAACTCATTGTGCAGGTCTGGAATCTTTAAGATAATCTCAAACAGCTCAGAGACCATGATTGACTCACTTCCACTATTAATCAATTAATCTAGTATCTGAAGCAATAAATAGTCTACTTAAGTAACAACAGCAACTCATTTTGTAGTCTAATTTCAACCCCCTGAAAATATTATGTTTTGGAAAAGACAGAGACAATTTAGTATATGAGTAACACTTAAGCCAAATTTGAACAACCCTTCCTTTGTTTCTTAAAGTTGGTGAGATTGTACTTTTGGTTCTCTTTCTGAATGTAGTTTTCCCTGAGGTGGTGGAAAGATTGGGAGATATGTTGGTGGTTTTCAAAGAAAACTCCTTGTATTGTCTGTGAGCTCTCTTATGCTGCATTTAGTTGTGTGTTTATGCTCTAAATTGTGTATCTGTAGTGGTGGTTTGAACCGTTAGTTGGACTGATGTTTCTGTTCTTACACTGTTCTTGTTTTGGTTGTCTCTACAGTAGTGGCCTGCTGAACTTCTGTGCGGTTGCCTTATCTCTGTTTGAGCTGGACTACAGACCACTTGGTGTACGTCTAGACAGTGGAGACCTCTGCAGGCAGTCGGTGGAAGTACGCCATGTCTTTAGAATCTGCAGCGAACGGTAAAGGACCAGGACACGTGTGTGTGTGTGTATTTGCTTGCAAATGTGTCTCCTTGCTGAGGACACCATCAAATATCTGCTTATTTTTATCTCCTCCATCTCTCTAGATTCTCCAACGCTGCCTTCAGTTCCCTCACCATTGTGGGCACCAATAACATCTCAGAACATGGCATGGCTGAACTCAACAAGAAGGTGAGGATCTAGACAGACATTCCAGAGGTCTGGGGTCGGCTGAAGCCATACATTAGAGGTCAGGGGTCAACCGAAGATAGACATTAGTAGTCAAGGTGCAGCTGAAGGCAGAACAAGTTATCCCTTCTGTTATCGATCTTTCCCCTCCTTACCTTCCTCTCCCTCTGATCCCTCTTTCATGTCCAATGTGTCTGTCCACGTGTCAGGAGAATGAGATCGATGTGGTCGGTGTCGGGACACATCTGGTGACCTGCACAAGACAGCCTTCCCTCGGGTGTGTGTACAAGGTAACGAGAACACACACGCGCCTGCTCTATACACACACATCTTATCCTCTACCACAATACTCCGCCCCCCATATTTACTGTCTCCATCAGCTGGTGGAGGTTCGGGGCAGCCCTAGAATGAAGTTCAGTGAGGACACGGAGAAAAGCACAGTCCCTGGGAGGAAGGCCATCTATAGGATGCTGGATGCGGAAGGTGAGGAGGCAACCTCTGATATAGAATAGAAATAGAATGTCTAGACCGCTCATTTAGTCCCCTACTCACTCTCTTTCTTTATACTGTCTGTTTTTCCAGGCCATCCGTTTCTGGACCTGTTGTGTCTGAGGGAGGAGCCTGCTCCTACTGCGGGGGAGACAGTGAAGTGTCATCCAGTGGTTGGGGACCAGACCTGTCTGTCAATCACGCCTTCGCAGGTCACCTGTTTACGTTTGGATGTTTACTTTGAAGGACAGGTGAGCCTGGTGGAGTCATAGAAGCTGCACATACACACCGCTCAAACACACACGCACACACACAAGATGGGGAGCGGATGAACCTCCATTCAGAATTAGCCCCTACAAGGCTGTCTATGTTTTGCGAAAATACGTTTGTCAGTAAAGTGTTGGTGTTACAATTTAGGTTAGACCATCGGGGAAAGACCCTTGCTCGATTGAGTGGAATGTCTTGACATCTCTCTTTCCTCTAGATCACTCAACCCATGTGCAGCACAGCTGAGACCAGGGAGAAAGTCCAGAGCTCCATCCAGACTTTGCACCCCCGGTACAAGAGATTGGAGGAGCCAGACTTCTATACAGTGAGTATTATAGAACATACAACAAAACACTGAATGTCTCTGTAGCTAACCTGCTGGTTGTCACAGTAGATACTCGATTCTTGTCACAGTAGATAACCTGCTGGTTGTCACCGTAGATACTCCATGCTTGTCACAGTAGATAACCTGCTGGTTGTCACAGTAAATACTCGATGCTTGTCACAGTAGATAACCTGCTGGTTGTCACAGTAGATACTCGATGCTTGTCACAGTAGATAAACTGCTGGTTGTCACAGTAGATACTCGATGCTTGTCACAGTAGATAACCTGCTGAGTGTCTGAATTGATGACCTGCTGACTGTGACAGTGGATAATCTTCTGATTGTCAGTACCTGTTTATTTACCACTGGCTACTAATTTTTTGTTTGTACACTTAACACTTTTTAGTATGCCTCGTTGTTTTGATAGCATGCTTTCCAATTGCAACAGTGTGTGCATGTATTATGTGGTAAATTGGGTTGTTTCTGTTTTATTTCCAGGTGTTCTTGAGGCAACTCGGGAGTCTAGTTGCCAGTGTTTAGGCCTTTTTTTTTTTATTTGTCAACATTGGCAGTGACAGCAGTGCTATAGCTTTGTTCCTCTCGGAAAAGCCTTATATGATTACTACCAGCTTATCGCCTTCTAACTGTCCCAGAGTCGTATTTACACTTTTCTTACTTGTGTTTTCGAGTTAATGCTGTTTTAGGGAATATGAGGGAAAAGCCTTTTAACACATTCTGAAGTGCTTTAGCAACCAGAACACAGAACAACACTTGTAACATCACATTGAATTATTACCCTATTTAATTTTTTTCCCTACAGGTGGCGCTGTCTGAGAAACTCTATCACTTGATCGCCAAGATCAGAAAAGACAGCAGCAACGACAGCAACTTTCTTCTGGCAAACTGACACACCAGTGGCGCCCTTTTTATTGAGTGCACTGATTATGGCTAGTGTATTGCACTGGCTGAAAAGTAGAGCACTAAATATGGAATAGGGTGTCATTTTGGATGAGCCTATGCACAGAGGGAGGAATAGTAATTTATATATTTTTTTCTTCCTCGTGTATTTCCTTCTACCTGTTTCGTCCCAATGTTCTGGTCTAAATAGACTATTCAGGTCACACCATCAGTTCTATGATGGCAACTCACCCAAGCCCAATACTGGGTCACTTTCCTGCCAACTCCTTGTTTCACAGTGAATGCGATGGAATTGGCAGAACTTCAAACTGATCTTGGATCATCCTTAGGTTAGAAGGATTTTATAACATCAACTAAACATTTAAACCTGTTCTTGGTATTAAAACCATATGAAAATGAAGCAGGAAAGTGGTATTACTATCATCTAGTTTTCTCCTGCTAAACAATACCCTGACCTTTTTTTGTGTTGAATAATAAGGGTTTAGCGTGAGGACATAGGAAGACATTTTAAATAATAAATTATTTTAGTCTCAGATAATCAGACAAACACAAACTCTGTCAAACCTTAACCAATACTTAACACATTTGGGTAAGTGTGGTACAACCCAAATCAGTTGTAAGCAATGAGTAGTAATGTAGTTTAAATATAGTTGAAAAAAGTATATTCGAATTGGGTTTGAAAGCTATTAGAATTGTGTTTTAATTGGCCTTGATTATTGTCTACAATATTCATGAAGAATGGTTATATACAGTAGGGCAAAAAAGTATTTAGTCAGCCACCAATTGTGCAAGTTATCCCACTGAAAAAGATGAGAGAGGCCTGTAATTTTCATCACAGGTACACTTCAACTATGACAGACGAAATTAGAAAAGAAAATCCAGAAAATCACATTGTAGGATTTTGTATGAATTTATTTGCAAATTATGGTGGAAAATAAGTAACAAGCAAGATTTCTGTCTCTCACAGACCTGTAACTTCTCCTTTAAGAGGCTCCTATGTCCTCCACTCGTTACCTGTATTAATGGCACCTATTTGAACTTGTTATCAGTATTAAAGACACCTGTCCACAACCTCAAACAGTCACACTCCAAACGCCACTATGGCCAAGACCAAAGCGCTGTCAAAGGACACCAGAAACAAAATTGTAGACTTGTAGGCAGCTTGGTGTGAAGAAATCAACTGTGGGAGCAATTATTAGGAAATGGAAGACATACAAGACCACTGATAATCTCCCTTGATCTGGGGCTCTACGCAAGATCTCACCCCGTGGGGTCAAAATGATCACAAGAACGGTGAGCAAAAATCCCAGAACCACACGGGGGGACCTTGTGAATGACTTGCAGAGAGCTGAAACCAAAGTAACAAAGCCTACCATCAGTAACACACTACGCCGCCAGGGACTCAAATCCTGCAGTGCCAGACGTGTCCCCCTGCTGAAGCCAGTACATGTCCAGGCCCGTCTGAAGTTCGCTAGAGGGCATTTGGATGATCCAGAAGAAGATTGGGAGAATGTCATATGGTCAGATGAAACCAAAATAGAACTTTTTGGTAAAAACTCAACTCCTCGTGTTTGGAAGACAAAGAATGCTGAGTTGCATCCAAAGAACACCATACCTACTGTGAAGCATGGGGGTGGAAACATCATGCTTTGGGGCTGGACGACTGATCCGTGTAAAGGACAGAATGAATGGGGCCATGTATCATGAGATTTTGAGTGAAAACCTCCTTCCATCAGCTAGGGCATTGAAGATGAAACGTGGCTGGGTCTTTCAGCATGACAATGATCCCAAACACACCGCCCGGGCAACGAAGGAGTGGCTTCGTAAGAAGCATTTCAGGGTCCTGGAGTGGCCTAGCCAGTCTCCAGATCACAACCCCATAGAAAATCTTTGGAGGGAGTTGAAAGTCTGTGTTGCCCAGCAATAGCCCCAAAACATCACTGCTCTAGAGGAGATCTGCATGGAGGAATGGGCCAAAATACCAGCAACAGTGTGTGACAACCTTGTGAAGACTTACAGAAAATGTTTGACCTCTGTCATTGCCAACAAAGGGTATACAACAAAGTATTGAGATAAACTTTTGTTATTGACCAAATACTTATTTTCCACCATAATTTGCAATTA
>JACXGK010008573.1:0-22027 GCA_016801125.1 Novumbra hubbsi | reverse complement strand
GTGGGCACAGAGTGGTGTGGGGGCATGCAGTGGGCACAGAGTGGTGTGGGGGCATGCAGTGGGCACAGAGTGGTGTGGGGGCATGCAGTGGGCACAGAGTGGTGTGGGGGCACGGGGTTGGCACAGAGCAGAGGCCCTGCCCCCGCCCCACTCTACCGTTCCTGCTGATAGTGGTCGAGGCGAGTCTATGTGTGTGTTTGGGGCGACGTCTCTGTCGCACACAGCGAGTCATAGGGCAGGCTAGAGGCAATGGGATCACCCCCCAGCCGGGACGGCGTCCAGGCCCAAGGTCAGTGCCCTTCTGGGGTAACAGCACAGCTGGCCGGCTCCCAGGTCGGCCTGCTCTCGCCGGGCCGTTTCTCTCGCTTGGGCGAGCGCTGCCCCAACCACAGTCTACTTGGCTCAGGAGCGTTGGGGGCCAGGCTTCAGTCACAGCTTCCCCCAGCCAATCAGGAGCATTGGGGGCCAGGCTTCAGTCACAGCTTCCCCCAGCCAATCGGACTGTCATTACTTGTCAGTGTCATCTGTGAAGGGAAGCGACCGCGGTGCACGTACGTGGGAATGGAGGGATGTCTTAGGCTAGCCCACGCCTGGCTTTTGACCGTTGTGTGCACTCAGATAACAGAGGAGGCATGTTTTCCTGATTGGGTTATTAAGATGTAGTGGAGTGGCTGGGAATCTGGGGACCTCTCCTGCAGATCCTGTTTCCAACTCAGGCTAAAGGAAGAGATTTTCCCCTCGTAATGAAAAACAAACAAAATAATGTATTTTTTTTTATTGCCGTTCCAGGGCCCTGGTTATTTGATCTGCATCTTTTAGATTGTATTGAGCACTCTGTAGAGAAGTGTGCTTAAGAAAAGTACAATTTTTAATGTTTTGCACCATTAATTATTGATGACCTGAAATGACTGTTGGTTGTAGGCTTTTCATAAATCATTGAAAACGTAAGAACAACAGTATTTCGTATCTTGCCGTGTCCGTGGGGAGGGAGGCTCTGTGTTGCTATGTGCTGTTCTCTGGACAGGAGCGAAATGAGACCCCTTTAGAATTTCCCACATAGATCCTTAAAGGCTCGTTAGGTCATCAGAACGAGCTAAAAGTGTAATATTTCCCCCGCGCTGCCCCCTTTACCCCACCTCCTGGCGTTAACCCTGTCACGGCCAACGACTCCACCGCGTTAGAGTGATTGATGAGTATCGATCGCTGCGGACACACGTGCACCGTACAGTGTATTATCCCAACACTAGCACATTCATCACACGCCGCCGAGGGGACGGCCGGGGAGGGGAAAAGGCGTAACGCGATATCGACGCCTCCAGCGCCACCTTCCAACCTCTGCCGTGGCCTGTGAGCAGCGCTAGCCAGAAGTCAGCGGGGAGTCACCCAGCGTGCGGACCCCCCGTCGTCGTCCCCTGTCCCCCGTCTCGGTAACCCGAGGCCGGGGACCGAATTCCTCTAACGCGCATCGCACCCAGGTAGCTCGAACAGTCGCTCGGCCGGTTCTGTGGCCTGCTACCGGCTGTTCCCGTCCCTGTCCGGCACCCGCGGGGAGTCTTTATTAGGAACATTTTCACCGAATGAAACCCTAACAGATTGCTTATTGATCGCCGCTGGAGCCGAGCGGTGGAGAGGGGAGGACGGACGGGCGGGGGGGTGCATCGCCACGCCCCCTCGGCCGCGGGACACAGGCCGTCTCGCGCCACATTCCATCTCTCACAGCCGTGTAATATCCACAGCCTGATACCCCTTTAGCCCGTCGCGCCCGGCGCTGCCACCGAAGTGGCACTCTCATATATCACCACCCCGGCTGTGGGGTTTTCTCCCCTGAGCGGTGTGTGTGTGTTACGTTATCTGGGCACATGTCCGCAGGCTGGGATCCGGTGGTCCATAGCGGATGGCCCCTCGTGCACAAATGGTGGAAGGGACGTTTTGAAGGCCGTCGAGAAAGTTGTTTGCTTTTTCACCCGGGAAATTTGGCACGTGCAAAACACTGGGCTTTAACTTTGACGAGATGTCACTTTAGAGTCAATCATTTGCTCATCACTAGCATTTCCATGCAAAATGTTGCAGATTGAGACTGTTAGAGGGGCTCTTTCTGGAACGCATTGACCAACTTAACTCTGCAGTCCTACAGTTCGATAGAAAGAAAAATAACCATTGCATTTTGGCGTCAGTCTAGCCTCTGGCATAAAGTTGCCTTCATTAAATGCATGTTTGGTTCTGTATACACTGTGTTTCAATTCTTAACCGGGGTTCCATCAAAAAACGATTGATATCATCTGTTTCTGGTTCAGTTTACCCTC
This sequence comes from Novumbra hubbsi, assembly GCA_016801125.1. Taxonomy (NCBI): domain Eukaryota; kingdom Metazoa; phylum Chordata; class Actinopteri; order Esociformes; family Umbridae; genus Novumbra; species Novumbra hubbsi. Next base: position 19,724 of record JACXGK010008573.1, on the reverse strand, counting down.
AGTTTCTCACTATAAAGATCCAGTGTTTTTCAAGGATCAGATACATGCAACCTCTGACTCGAGTTGTGTTTCTAGCACTGCGCTTGAAGATTATTTACTTTGATAACATCATTTACTTGAGTTGTATATTGAGGCAATTTTCAATTTATTCAGCTTGACAGGGTACAATAACTCATAGTGGAGCTGTTGGTATGTTGTAGTGTTTAATATCCAGGCTTGTGTTTTTTTTTTGCAGGAGTTAATTGGGCTGTTTCTGTCTTACATTTGGCAATAGTGGAGACATTTCTCTGTCTCTCTTTTTATGTCTTTTTCTTTCTGTCCTGTCTGTCTTTCTCTGTCTCCCTCTGTGTCTCTGCCGATGTACCTTGTTAATAAGAGTCCTCTCTTGTGGAACGGTTAATTCATTACCCTCTTCCTAAGGGATGGGAGATTTATTTACCTCCCAGAGAAATCCATCGTTTATTGATGCTTTGATACGTGATGGATTGTTTCATTTCCCCTCCGTGTTATTGATAAGAGACCAGTGTTGTGTGCTTATTTCACAAAGAGATACAATTTGCATCTTCAACGGAACTCTTTCATCTTTTTACAATAACAATTTTCAGAGCTTCTTCCAAAAATCTTATGAACTGGGCCTTTTTTTTATGCATGCATGCAATTGTGCCTGAGTAAATGTGGGACATTGTATGAAATCCCCCATACAGAAACCAGTTGTAATTGTTGAAAATAGAAAAGCACCAACTTCTACCTAAGAGCTTGAAGGACAAACACAAACGCGATTGAGCAAAACTCGCACCGCCCTCTGTGGGAATCCTGTGCCACTGACAGGATTGGAACCCTTGGTTGCAATGATGCAGCTTCACTGTGAGGTTGTGTGTTAGACTGCTGAGCCCCTTGTATTTTCATCTAAACATAGAATGTCCGGAGGGATTTATTTCTTAAAGAAAATGCACAAGTTAATTACGCACAGCATCGATACTAGTGCAACTTTCAAATTTTCACAGAGAAAAGTTTTACCAATTTCTTTTGTAATTTAAAGGCATTCCCAGGCTTCACACGGCAGGGAAACGTCTCACGCCAGAAAAGCATTAACTAAACGTAACTGATTTGCACAATGACATGAAAAAGTTGAAACGACATGGAACGGGAAGATTTTGTATTTTAAGATTGTATTTTTTGATGGTAGACAAAGAAAAAATGACTCCTGTGGTAATCAGCAACGTGGTCAAAACCTGGATCGCCTTTTTTGAAAAAATAATTTCACACAAAGGAAATTGTCTCCGCTCTCCACGGAGTAACAATGTATTTTACCCTGGCTCTCGTCTCTACTCACTTCCTCCCGTCTTGTCGTTTCCCTCAGTGAGCGGAGCTCCGGATTGTAGTAAAGGCAGTGCAATAACTGGAGAGTTAATGGGATTATGCAAATGAAGGCGCTCTTAAAGGCCCCATTTGAAGTGGTTAATGGAGATTATGGAAATGGTCCGCTGGCTAAGACGCTCGCATTGGAAATGAAAAGCAATGGAAGAGGGCTAGGAGGACAGAAAAAAAAAAAAAAGTAAATAACCCAAAAAAAATTTTGACAGACCATCTTGACTGCAGTGGGACTTGCTATGTTAGAGGGGATGGGGCCATGATCCTGTCAGGTGGGAAGGAATGTTCTAGAGGGTGTTGTGTGAGGCAAATGGGGAGGACGGCTCTCTGGATTGGGGCATTGAGGCAGTTTCCTGTGTTCATGTGCCCATTTTCTTGTGTCTTAGCTTTTCCCTCGTGTTCGGTAAGTAATCAGCATCACATCGTGTTGTTGGAGTTTAATCTGGTATTGCACTTGTACGGAGTAGCTCAAAAAAATTCTAACAGGACCTACTGGATGAACGAATGGAAAGTTCAATCACAAAATGTGACATCTACATGCATTTTATAACCTTCTCTTGGGCCAAACTTAAACAGCACTGTGGTCAGTATAGGAACATGTCCGAACTCTCAGACTTGAACTAACATCACACTGGTCTGAGGCTGAGTGCCCGCCTTACATTTCCAAAGGAAGCAAGCCTTCTAATGAGGTTTACATTTGGAAAAGTTGACATTGCAGATCCAGTGTTGGCCCGACCCAGTTTGCCACAAACATTGTGCCCTAGGTCCAGTACCAGATGGAGAGTTCATTATGGATGGAAGCCCAGTCTTACCTTTATAGGCTGGTTGATTGCCTATTGGACTGAGCGAGCACAAACCATTAAACAAACTGCTCAGTAAAAAAAAAAATGGCTCATTTAATTACCGAGACTAAACAGTTTTACAGCGGCTGGCATTACAACCTGGCAGAGCTAGAAAGACAAGATCTTTGGACAAACACAAGCTGGCAAATACTACTTCTGATGAGAGGACCCTTTTTGGTTGAAATTGTCTTGCTACTATTTTGGTGTTTCCAGTGGTCTTTCAATTGATCCTAAGTAGGGTTCAGTGCAGGGGAAGTATAGGTATCTGGTTGTGGTAAAACTCTACACCTTGATGAAATGTGAAGGCCCTGAGTATGATGACCTGCTAATCCAAGGGTCATTTATGGGAGTACTTAAACCTCTCACCTCACAGGGAACTAAACTCTTAAACAGAAGACTTGCTGGCCCTAAAAGAAATGCAGGAATTTTACAAGACTGTGTCACTTCAGGAAATACTCAAGTCAAGTGGAAACATTTTCCAACATTCCTTTGCCGTTATATTTTTACCCCCCCTGTTATTACAAATAAATTATATTTAATTAATTAAATGTAGTTACTTTTTGTTCTGTGCATTTTTGCTTTGACAGAGTTTTGTTTAGATAACAGAAAACTATAGCTGCAAAAAGAGCAGTAGGTCATATTTGAATACATTTTCTCCTGAGGGGTTGTCTTTGATCATAGGCCCATTCTAGCCCAAAAAAAGTTTGATAATTATTTGACTCGTTTTTTTGTATGCGATTCTCCTGTCTACATCTGTCCAACCCCTCTAGAACGACAGTCTCCAGAAGACAATCCTGGACAGACCGCACTGGGCCAGGAGCCATTCTAGGCACACGGATGCAGTCCACTGCCTTAACTGCGGACATAAATACAGAACAAGGTGTCTGGCACATCGGCGGCGGATACTTAAACGTTAATGACGGATGATCATAACCGTCCTTTATGTCTGTGATATACGCCGTAATACCGAGGTGTGGGGGGGAGTGTAAACATTCCACGACCTTGCTTTTCGGCCGCACACTCTGCCTTCTCCCGAAGTGCCACCTGTGCTTAGCGGAAAAGTATTTTATGTTAGGCGCTAACCCAAGGTCATGGCTCTGGCGGGAAGGAGGTTGGTGTGTGGGTTGAGCTATGGGACGCTACACCGCCTAATGCTCTTCGTGCCAAGGTAGGGTGTGATGAGCGCCAAACCGCGGCTGTTCCTGTCTGTATTGGAACTCGAAGTTGGAAAAATAGAACGTATACGCTGAGAATCGTTGGTTTAATAAGCGCCCGTGGATTTCTTTAAATTACAGTGGCATGGTTTTTCCGGAGGTGTTTCATCAAACCTTACTCCCCCTCGCAGATCTGTAACAATGCCGTGAAACAGTAGATAAACTCATTATGAACTATTATCGGTGTTGACTGTGATATCGGCTGAAGCAGATTAATTATTCAAATGGATGGATTATTAAAAGGCGTGCTGGTGAAGCGCTGTGATGATGGAGCTTGTATGCTGTCCTGTAGTGGAGTCAACGGGAAGGTTTTACACCTCTGGCAGAGGCAAGTGTTAACCAGCTAGTGGGTTTTACGTTCCCAAAGTAGAACAATTTTATATGGAGTCAGAAAGTTCTTGAACATTTAGATTTTTTTTATTTTTTTTAAGAATCACGCAAAATATGTTTTGATTTTGACTGATGCGGGTAGGAGTGAATTTTTGTAGGAGAGTAGAAGAAATGTACTCAGCAGGTTAGGACATTTTCATAGCGGGTTATGTTTAGGAAAACAGTTTGGCTTAAAGGAGCTGAAATGCTGAAATTCTACCCAACCGCGACTCGAATAATCAGGTTTTAATATCACTTGGATGTGAAAGCGGCATCCTTTTTCAACCAGCTGTGATTGGTTTGTATGGAATTAGTAATGATGTACTGTTGTGCTTTGTATCGGAGTTCAATAAAGGTCTATCTCTCTCAGTAATTAATTAATTACAGTATCTCTGCAACCCAGGACCAGAATGAGTAAAGTAAAGTAAACTATTGCCCTGGCCACATCTCAATGGAAAGATTCAGTGTCTGTGGGGGCATCTTAGACTAGGTTCAGTTACTTGCCAAAATGCTGAAGTTTTTAGTTGTTGAATTAGGAGCAGAGCCTAGAGTTGGTCCACTGACAACCAGAATTCCAGCCATGTGATTGGTTATGTGCTGTTCTGAACAGCCAGTAATAATTTATGTTGAGGGAGCTGAAGCACCAGAAGGCCCCGTCAGGCTTTGGATCAGTCTGCATTTTAAAATATATATATATGTGTGTGTGTGTGTGTATGTGTGTGTGTATTTGTGTGTCTGTTTGCATGTTTTGTGTGTTTGTGTATATGTGTGTGTGGGTGTATGTGTGTTTGTGTATATGTGTGTGTGGGTGTATGTGTGTTTGTGTATATGTGTGTGCATGTAAATGCATGTGCATGTGTGTGTGTGTTGGTTGCAGCCTACCCTCATTCTCATTCCAACCCTTGTGCCTAAATGAACGCTAATCTGTGTGCAGAGTATCAACAGGTCGGCCAGTAGAATAGGCCTGCTTAAGGCTCAGAGGAGAGCGGTTCTGAAAATTTAGAACTTCCACAGACACCTTGTTCTGTCAGACTCACTTTAAAGTAAATGCAGACACACTCAAGCAAACACACACACACAGCCACATACACACACAAACACACTGGAGAGTTGGAGAGAGGTGAATCAAATTGGCATGGTGAATTTTCCAACAGCAACTATCCAAATAAAATCCACTTTTCTTGCCTGGAGTCTTCAGTTTCACCGTGCGGACCTGAAAGACGAAGTGAGAGCTGCTACACTTCTGTGTGTTTTCCAGCAGCTGAAGCTCTGAAAGATTGACGGCACATATAATTTTTTTTCTTTCGGAATAACGAAGCATCCGTCAATGGTTACTGCCTCTTCTGTCAATCCTGTGAGGGAAAATGGTGATGGTGGTATTTAAATAAATAAAAAAACTCCCATAGTTACGTCCCCCTGGCCCAGCCAATAGAAGCAGTCAGTGGGCCTGTCAGAGCTGTTCCGTCTCTTTTCTCTTGAGGCAAGAGACTTACTAGTTTCTCCTTATTGGGTAGCGAGAAAGAAGGTCCCAATCTGAAACCCCTCCGAACTCCACCGGCTGCTAGGTTTGAAGGGAAAGGAGGGCGTTGAGGTTTGGCGTCTCTGTGTGTTCGTCATCTGCCATATCTCCGTCTTATGAGATACATAATATATATTTCATTAGAAGTATTTTTTTTAATTTTCTGTTAAAACGGTAAACGTGGCGTAATTACTTTAAATGGTTAATAATTTTCTGCTGTTTTTCTTTGCATGTTTATTGAACTTCGGCAGAGGGTCTGAAAGGATTCCAAGGTGTTTGGCATTAGAAACCTGGTTTGCTAGCTCTCCTTTCATCACAGTGTTGACTGAGTTCACCATAGGCTGTTTCCAGGAGGAACGGGAGATCATAGGGATCCACTTGATATTCACTGTCAAGCATGAGTTATCAAGCCATTCTATAACTGAAACCATACGCTTTATCAACAGATTGTTGGGTGAATGTTTTTCCTGCCACATGAAGTGCAGTGTTGTCAGCGTACATCTCAATACTAGCCCTATGTCTCAGGAAGATTGCGTCTACACAAACTAGCAAGAAGTGGATCAAGAGACGGTCCATTTTGTTGGGGAGGTTGTGTTGCACCGTTGGTTGGGGATATTTTGTACTGTCGTCCAAAGTCCTAAGACTCATGGATGGATCTGATGTGTGCGTCACGCGTCTTCTCTTTTGAATATGCACGGGAAAAAAGTTTCAGTGAGGCATTTAGATCCTCGGTGAGGACATTGGAAAGAGCTGCGTCTTCCATGACTGCCGGCGATTATTTTAAAATCTGCATTGGAGCGAACCCCAAACGAAAACCGCCAGCCGCCATGATCACTCTTTAAGTCGTAAAGTAAATGGTTTGTCTTGAGTTGAAGGTTGAACTCTATATTTTCTTCAGCTCTCCAAGATGGCAGCTTTATTTTTTCAACATTTCCTCGCGCCCGGAGTCCCTGTGCGTTTGAGCCTATGACCCGGGTTTTCCTGGAGAGACGGGCTTCATGAGAAAAGCAGGCAGACCGATGTCAAACAGATGAACTTTTCCCTCAGATTGATGGGGGCCTCTCCGGTTCATCCGGCCCTCCCCCATGTGCCCCTTCCCCCCCTAACCTGTTGAGATACAGGTTATAAAGCGGTTCGCTCAGAAAACACACATCTCTCCCTTCACCCCTTCCACCCAACAGCCCCTCCTCTCTGTCTCCATGTTAACAAGTGCTCCCAGGTGGGTGTTGCCATGGCGATTTCCCCCTCGACTGCCGTGGCGATGATCTTAGGGTGGAACGGGGAGCAGGCTTTCTGAAGACAGCTGAAGCCCCTTCCTTACCCTCTGGTTTTCTCCCCTTTTCACTCTTTCTCTCTCTCTCTGTCTCTGTTGTTCTGTCTGGCTCTCTCCATCTGTTCCTCTCTCGCTCCCCTTGGTTTTCCACAAGGCCTAGTTCACCAGATTATAGCTACAGAACACGCTGTTTTGTGTCCAAATGGCTTGACTTGGAAATTCAGAAATCTGTACCCTGCTGATAAATGGGCCTTGCCTTCATGTGGCGTGTACCTGCAGAGCTCTCCTCTAGGCATTGTGTGGTCTGTCGTTACAGTGGGATCAGTGACACCCAGTCTCACATCACACGCTTTTATTGGAACGATACACATGTGTCATTTTTCGTCATAGTACAACTGTACTACTGAAAATGGCTGACTCCAGTTCAGTTTTTCTTCAAGACATCTTATTGTTTCTAAAAAGGGCTAACACACATAGAGTCGAGCAATCATGTCGAAGTTCTACCTTATGGTGTTGAATGGTTTATAGGCTTCTCCCTGACTCAAACAACTGTTCTCTACTGTGTAATGTACTGCAGAAAACCAGTGAGGCCGGTAAAAAACAACAGCGAATATATTTGTGTAGCGCGCGTGTGCACTTCAGTCCGTGCTCGGCAGACAGTAGCCCGGCAATATCAAAGTCATCCCCCCTGCGTTCTGGTTCCCCGTGGTTCTATAATCAGCTAACACCAATCTGCTGTGAACGTGGGTCTTCCTGCGCTCTCTGAACCTAAGCTACAGTCTCTCTTTCCCCCCGTCCTCTCTCCCCCCTTGGACAACTGTGTCCCGAGGTAGAGGAAGTGAGATAGAGGAAGCGGGAGGGACGCAGAGAGGCAGAGACAGACAGGGACCGAGAAACGGGGGCAGTGACAAAGAGAGACCGGGATGGAGTGACAGCCTAAGACAGGGTGACAGATAGGGACACAGAGAGAGTGAAAAAGAGAGAGTGAAACAGAGAGAGTGAAAAAGAGAGAGTGAAACAGAGCGAGAAAAAGAGAGAGTGAAAAAGAGAGAGTGAAACAGAGAGAGAAAAAGAGAGAGTGAAAAAGAGAGAGTGAGAGAGAGAGACAGAGACCAGAGTTATTGAAATAAAAGTGGTGTTGGAAAGGTGAAGGATGTCTAACAAGAGGGAGAGAATTGGTCAGTTCTCTCCATTGTCCCATCAATGGTCGACCGTTCCATCATGACCACTAACAGATGATGACAGAGAGACCACTGGGGTTTCTACGGTAACAGTGCCGCCCATTAATATCCCATCAGCTCGGTGAAGGGACAAGCCGAAGGTACGGAGCACACACACCACCGGAGTACAGATGGGTCCCTCAGATTTTATATTGATTAGACTGAGTTCATATGGATGAGAGCATCATGATTGTGGTGGTTGGAGTGCCCAGAGCAATGAACTCATGCTCACAAAATAAAGACAAGCAACTAGGACCGTAGGTTTATGCTCTGGAGACCTGTCCATCACTGAGTTCAAATGGCCTTTCTCATTGTGTAGATAGCATGTACGACTCTCCATGCGGAAGAATGTAACATGCCGCAAATGTGTCACGGGGAATTCACATTGAAACACGTTTGGCATGTTTTGCTTTTAGAGCTGTCAGTTCCACCTGCGGTGATGCTGAGGAGGGGACCCTGCCTCATGCTGATGCTTGCAAAGTGCTTTCTGGTGCCTTTTGGGTGGTTGGTGTGGCATCATGGGTTTCCCATCCCTAAACTCCTCTTCCTCATCATCCATCATTCCTCCACGCCCTGTCATCCGTCCGTCATCTCTCCCAGCGACTTTTCCTCACCCCTCTGTCATCTGTTCATTGCCCATCTGGGATACCTCCGTCGTCACCCTTTCTCCATCATCCCTCCATCATCCCACCATCGCTCCTCCGTCATCCCACAGTCATTCCTATATCATCCCACCATTGAACCTCCATCATCCCTCCAACATCCCACCATTGCCCCTCCGTCATCCCACCATTGCCCCTCTGTCATCCCACCATTGCCCCTCCGTCATCCCACCATTGCCCCTCCGTCATCCCACCATTGCCCCTCCGTCATCCCTTGAGTCCATGCTTCCAAGGCTTGAGGGGGGAAGTGGGGGGGCGTGTCTGAGTTGGTAGGCCTGCTGGCCCAGGGAAATGGCTTTTTATTCAATGCATAGATAAGCAGGCCCCCTGTTTGTCCCTCCCCACCTAGCCTCATATGTTAGTATACTTTGCCCTTCCCCACTCAACCATTCACACAGCCACAAGAAGATACACACACACACACACACACACACACGCGCGCGCGCGCAAACACACACACTGGAATGAGCTTTGTTCTTTTCTATTATTATTATTATTTGTCCACCTAATGGAGAGCGTTTTAGTGACCGCCCACCTAGGGTTCTTTGAGTTAAATATGTATTTCCAGTAGTTCTCTGTTGAAGGGCTCTTTTCCTGTGGTGCCCTATTACACACCAAACAGAGCCTTTCAATCTGACTCTCAATGCGTTGTCGAGGCACACAATTCATTTTTATCCTTCTTTTCTTTTAAAGGGGATGGTTAGAAATCTTACTTCCCCAAACCCCTTCTAAAGTTCTCATTTCTCTGTTTCATGTTTGTTTTTCTCTGTCCTGACATTAATGAGAAAGTGTACTTTGTTTTGCAGGGGGGGGGGGGGGGTTACTGTTCTTTTTAAAAATGTATATTTTTTTTATTCAGGCTTTTAATAGTATTTTCCTATTGTGTGTAGTTGCCATTTCTTACACTTTATTTTAAATGAGTTCCGTTTGAAAGCGAGGTATTCTCAAGTAGACTAATTGAAAAATCTGGGCTTACCATATGCCAAATTTAATTATGTAGCCTATCATCAGCCTCCGAATGGCTCAATCTGGTAAGAAGCACGGAAATGATACTGAAGGATCCAGGTGCATGATAATGAAGATGTTTTTTTCATTTTTTTTCAGTAGCTGTATTATGGGCTTTTAACTTTGCTCTTCACATTCGCTGAGCTGTGTACGCTTTCACCTAGACATGCTCGTAATTACCGTAGGTGGGTAATTATATTTGTCCTATTTCACACCAATACAAGGTGTATTATATGCCTGTGTGAATAGATTTATTTTGCATTTCCCGCTCTCTTTGAGACACAGCCGGGGGATCGATCAGCCATGGAGAAATACGAGTTCCTTGCTCAATGGTAGAATGGCTCAGAAATGTTACATAAAATTTGGAGGAGGCCTCATGCTATAACGCACTGTAAGGTAGCTGGGTAAAAATATGCTACGCATGACCTGCGTATAGACGTCAATAACTATGTCCTGCGTATAGACGTCAATAACTATGTCCTGCGTATAGACGTCAACAACTATGTCCTGCGTATTGACGTCAATAACTATGTCCTGCGTATAGACGTCAACAACTATGTCCTGCGTATAGACGTCAATAACTATGTCCTGCGTATAGATGTCAACAACTATGTCCTGCGTATAGACGTCAATAACTATGTCCTGTGTATAGACGTCAACAACTATGTCTTGTGTATAGACGTCAAAAACTATGTCCTGTGTATAGACGTCCATAACAGTGTCCTGTTCATAGACGTCAATAACAGTGTCCTGTGTATAGACGTCAACAACAATGTCCTGTGTATAGATGTCAATAACTATGTCCTGCGTATAGATGTCAATAACTATGTCCTGCGTATAGACGTCAATAACTATGTCCTGCGTATAGACGTCAATAACAGTGTCCTGCGTATAGACGTCAACAACAATGTCCTGTGTATAGACGTCAATAACTATGTCCTGCGTATAGACATCAATAACTATGTGCTGCGTATTGATGTCAATAACTATGTCCTGCGTATAGACATCAATAACTATGTCCTGTGTATAGACGTCAATAACTATGTCCTGCGTATAGACGTCAATAACAATGTCCTGCGTATAGACGTCAACGACAATGTCCTGCGTATAGACGTCAATAACAGTGTCCTGCGTATAGACGTCAACGACAATGTCCTGTGTATAGACGTCAATAACAGTGTCCTGCGTATAGACGTCAACGACAATGTCCTGCGTATAGACGTCAATAACAGTGTCCTGCGTATAGACGTCAACGACAATGTCCTGCGTATAGACGTCAATAACAGTGTCCTGCATATAGACGTCAACGACAATGTCCTGCGTATAGACGTCAATAACAGTGTCCTGCATATAGACGTCAACGACAATGTCCTGCGTATAGACGTCAATAACTATGTCCTGCGTATAGACGTAAACAACAGTGTTCTGCGTATAGATGTCAATAAGTGTCCTGCGTATAGACGTCAACAACAAAGTCTTTCTTGTTGTATTTTGCTCCCCCTCTCCCTCACCTCTCTCCCTCTCTCTCTCTCCCTCACCTTTTTCTCTCTCTTTCCCTTACCTCACCCTCTCTTTCCCTCACCTCTCTCTAGCTCCACGCCATCCTTCCCCACCTTCTCGTAGCGTTTACGTGGTATAATGTGAGGCTCTCCGGCTGCATGCTTTAATTTGGAGAGACGGGGCTCCATGAATAATGCATGGCCTCCTTGGCCGGCTTGCTTTCTGCATTCGCTACCAGGGTTAGTGGTGGTCCGAAGAGCGGGGGGATTGGAACCCAGGCTACAAAGGCTAAAGCTAACCAAGAAACACCCGGGTGGAGGGCGCTAGGCTGTTTAGCATTGCAGAAAAACACCTCTGCAAAGTCTCCATATCCCGCTTGCTTTTTTCCTCCCTCTCCCCTTTCTTTCCCCTGCGCTCCTCTTTCTCCCCCTCTGCTCGCTCGCCGACTGGCTTTCTCTCGCTTTCTCACTCTCACTTTCTCACTTGCTTTCTCTCACCTTCTTTCTTGCTGGCTTTTGCATTCTACAGTAAATACTCCATAAATCTCTGCTTGCTTTTCTGCTGTTTTATCCTTTCTATAGCTTCTGTCTACTTTCCATTTTGGTCGTAGCTGTTTCTTTGTGTCACGATGACTGGGTTGAGTTCGCAGACAAGTTAGCCTCATATGATGTGGAGCAGGAATGTATACCTGCACAGTCAATTTTGGAGTCAATTTGGCCAATGGTATACATAGTATAATATTTAATATTCATTTAATTATATATATAGATTTCTTTCATGTTGTCCGTATAACCTGTTTCTACAGTCTTTGGCATTGCTGCTAGTTTACGTTGTTATGTTGTTATATTTACGGGGTTTTTATTTTACTTAATACTTTCTACGTAGATGTCGTGTGCTATGTCATAGGAATATGACTGCTCAGAATGACACTATGTTATAAAAAATACTATGACTTGACTTTGAAGTTTCATGCCCCAGAATACTGATATAATCTCTGCGCATTTACGCATACTCAATTGTGACACCAAGGCTTCTATTTTTTTTTATGTTGTATTCGGTCTGATGTGGCACCTATGTACGGTATAACTGAACGGCAATATGTGTTCATGTGCGAGTCAAGATTTTGGGTTGCCATTGGTCATTACTTCACATTGTACATTTTTCACATGTTTACATACTGTGTTTGTTTTACTTTTATATCATCTACCAATGTCGCATTTTTTTAAATAAAAAACGACATTGCTCACTTAAACATCAATACGGTATTTATAAAGTACAAATAGTATATTTATAGATTTTTGGCATGCACTAACAAAATCTTTTTGTTATTATATTATTTTTAAATGTGGGAGTAATTGTTCCTAAATAGCTTGCACATTTCATGGGTCTTATAAATTGTTGATAGTCTTGTATGTTTCAGATGTAGTCTTTTTTTATTATTAAACATTTATAATGTAAATTATGTCTTAAGACAGATGAAATACAGTAAATACAGTAAATTGTGTCCTGCACTCTAGGTATTGTTGAGAAAATGTTTGCGTGTACATAGATTGGTGAGCTGAACGCAAAATAAGTAGCTTCCCAGTTGTTTTACTGAAAACAATAGCATTTTTGAGCTTTGATGTAATTTTAATCGTCACATTGAATCTCATACCATCACTCATAAGCCATAGCAGATCGATATGTTTTTAGGATTTAGGACCACCCTTCAATAGATAAATAAATATAAAATACCCATGTTGCTAGTATGTGTCGTCTCAGAACAGAGCAAATCTAATAAATCCTAACCAATGTTCACTCAGTCGTGGGTCGTTTTTAGTGTTGTTTTACTAAGCCGATATGGAACGTTTCATTTACAGAGACGTGTGAATATAGTAGCTCATATAATAAAAGGAGAACGAGCAAACCCGGAATGCAATGCACTCTTGGGGAGCTCCTCTATTTCAAAGTAGAGCAGACGTTTCTTTGATGCTCGAATGCAACTTTGAGTCCACACCGCAATCTGTTTCTTTTCCGGTTTAAAGGCAGATCCTTTAAACAAGCGCGTAGTACGATTTGGTGGGACTTTGTCGATTTGGTGACATTAGATATGAGGGCATTATTTCTCTGCATCACCGTATAACGTTCAAATAGAAACCACACTTGGCTGGGTGGAGACCAGGAGAGGCAGTGATTTGCTGTCTAAAAATAGACGGAGAGATTGTTGAGTTCACCTAGCATGAGAGCCGAGCTGAAACCCCTGTAGACTCGGTGGAGTCGAGGAGTATATCCTACAGGGTAGAAAATCTTCCCCCCCTGCAGAATGAATAATACAAAAGTCAGTGACGTTGTGTCATTAAAGAACATAGCCTAAGCTTCCTTCTGTGTAGCTGGAGCATGACTGGTCTAAGCACGGTGTTAGCTTACAGTGCATGTACCTGGAGCCAGTGTGTGTACATGGGAGGCACCGGCTTAGACCACAGGACCACCCTCAGTTTTTCAGTATGAAGCACTAATAATAAGTGCAGTGTGCTAGCATCAGGGCTAAAAACATTCCCGCAGCATGCATCATCATCATGATTATCATCATCAACAACACTGCGTCTATGAACGCTGTGACCGTAAGGTCAACGTCAGCTCTGGTGATGAGTTTTGGGCCTTGTGACTGCAGTAGGGGCCGGTAAAGCCTTGCTTTAAACCCCCCCCCCCCCAACGCACCCCCACTCATGATTAGCGGTGCATTAGCCCCCCCCACTCCCGGAGGAGTAGTCAAAGCCTGGCTCTATTTGTGCCCAATTGCTAGCCATGTCTTCCGGTAAAACTGAAATAAATGTTGTTTTGGAATACAGACCCGAGTTCCTGCAATTACCATTACAGGTCCTGGGACGACATCGCCAAGAACAGAGAGGGGGGAAAAAAGTCCTTATGTGATTTTACTTCTTTTTTTTTTTTCTTCTTCAGTGTTTTAAGAATGACTCACAGCAATGACTTCAAGGGCACTGCAAATAAAGTCCTCCGGCGATCGAGCCAACCCTCCCACGTGCCCCAACCCACCGTTTCATTTCCTGACCCCACCGCAGCGGGGTGTGTAGGCTTGTGGCGGGGCAGGGCTACGTGTGTCTGGGGGTAGAGCTCGGCGTCGCGCGTGTGTCCCTCGGTTCCCAGGTTCCCCGGCGGTCAGGTGGTGGCCCCAACGAGCCAGAGTGGTGGCAGTAATTGCCGCCACCAGAGTCCGGTCACACACACACACACACACACGCGCGACCTCGGCGGCACAGCTCCCGTGTCCCTCAACTCTATACGTTAGACACTGTGAACAAGGGAGGCCCGGGCCACGCGAGCTGTACTCATTAGCCGTCCTTCCTACACTCTTCCCTCCCCCTCATCTCCTAGGGAATCCTCCCTCGCGAGGTTGCACTTACCGCTGCGTTAATTAGCTCTGTATTAATCAGCCCCCCCCCCCCCGCCCCCTCTTCCTTGATTAAACAGAGTGTTTAAGTAATGGTTTTGATGACCGCTTCATTACCACTGGGTCAGCTCACTCACCTGGTACATGTGTCTAATTTGTGTTTTCCTGTGGCGCTGTATTCGCCAGCTGGCCCTACATGTGTTCGCATAACAAACACGTCCGTACTGTACAGCTGGATGAGGGCCCACGCACGGCCCATCGCCTTTCACCGCCGTCCTTGGCCTGTTCTCGTCGCTTGTCTTAGTCCTTGACACACCCCCCGTCTCAGAACGGCGACTCTACAAAGCTTGACGCAGACGGTCGCTAGTCGCTTATTGGGCTGTGGCCTTTGCGCTAAGCGGGTCTCTTGCGTTTCCTTGACGCGATAGTCACAGTGGTCATGACACTGCTTCTTGAGGTTTATGACTCCGGAGCGGTTTGCCTCTAAGCGGTTGGGTTTAGGCAGGTCCATGTCGGAGCGATGAGGTCACAGCAGCGATTCCAGGTTGTTATTTATAGAAGCGGCCATTGATTCTACCACGTTGTCTTCGCGGGGGTTTGCGCCTGGCTCAATGGCCCCGGCCGTAGACACGCTGTAAGCACCGGAGGCCTTGCCTAACAAGACGTCTTTGGACAAACCCAATCTGTCAGGGCCCCGGCCGTGTTTTTTCACTCTGGGTTTTTAAAGGCTTTCCGCGGCTCTAACAAAAACAAAATCAATCGTCTGCCATCGTCACACCCATCAGCGCTGGGAAGAGGTATCGACAGCCCGGCCTCTAGCCGAGGAAAGTGCTCAAGTCAGCATGTTGAGAAGTACCAAAATGTGTTATCGAGGGCGTGCGTGTGGCAAGGGGGGGTGGGGGGTTGGCCGGGAGTTATTTATTTCCAGGAGTTGAGTGCTTGTGGGGTTTCTTTTGGCGCAAATGGGATAACAAGAGGCTTTCTGAGGTAAAAAAAAGGCCTCCTGATGAATGTCCCTGCCTGGTTGGACGTTAGAAAGCCTTCCGCTGGCACCTCAGGTATGGCCATATGCTCTGTGTACATCACAGGAGTCTCATCTGCCCCTGCTTTATGCCAAAGTGCTTATTCCACCTGCCCACCCTTTCGGCCATATTTACAGGAGAAAATGCAACAAAAAAAAGGGGTTAGGTGTGATATGACAAACCCGTGTTTACGGGAGAAGCCAAGAAAAACACTCTAATCCCATTGAGGAGCCCAAATGTGACAGTGATGCGCGAGGTCTCTGGGATTACAAGGCCTTAAGAAGCTCCCGTAATCCCATAAAAGTGAATTTGCTAATGACATTAGGACCCTTGCCTGGCGATGGGAGGTGAGTGGAAGAAATGGTTAGGTGTGTTGCAGTGTCTGAGTGGAACACAGGGGGGTTTACATGTGCAGTAGGTATGGACACTGCGTGGTGGTTAGGTGTGTTGCAGTGTCTGAGTGGAACACAGGGGGATTTACATGTGCAGTAGGTATGGACACTGCGTGGTGGTTTGGTGTGTTGCAGTGTCGGAGTGGAACACAGGGGGGTTTATATGTGCAGTAGGTATGGGCACTGCGTGGTGGTTAGGTGTGTTGCAGTGTCTGAGTGGAACACAGGGGGATTTACATGTGCAGTAGGTATGGGCACTGCGTGGTGGTTAGGTGTGTTGCAGTGTCGGAGTGGAACACAGGGGGGTTTATATGTGCAGTAGGTATGGGCACTGCGTGGTGGCTAGGTGTGTTGCAGTGTCTGAGTGGAACACAGGGGGGTTTATATGTGCAGTAGGTATGGGCACTGCGTGGTGGTTAGGTGTGTTGCAGTGTCTGAGTGGAACACAGGGGGGTTTATATGTGCAGTAGGTTTGGGCACTGCGTGGTGGTTAGGTGTGTTGCAGTGTCTGAGTGGAACACAGGGGGGTTTATATGTGCAGTAGGTATGGGCACTGCATGGTGGTTAGGTGGAAAACTGAGGAGAAAAAAGAGGAGAATTATATTTATTCCGGAATCTCAATTACCGCACTGTGCCATTCCTGCCCCTCTCCCCGTGCCCTTGATAGCACCTCCTCCTAAGGGCTCCTCATTACGAAAAGAACACGTGTTTGGGGGGGAGGGGGTGCTATTAATTCAGAAAGCACGTGTTCTAGGGATTGGTACGTTGACACAGGGACCCCCGACCCCCCCCCCCCAGCTTATTGCTTTCCCTCGTCAGGCCCGCAGCGTTAAGATGCATGATTTATACGAAATAGTCTCTGGCAAACAGTCTTCCCTTTTGCCCTGTTGGCCATGACAATGGGGGATTGGATGTGGGCCGTAATGAACTCGGGGCGATTAGTGACCTCAAACTGTCTCTATGAAGACGTCCGCTGCAAGTTTGGGGGTTTGAAGTGCAAAGTCTCCTTGGCGTTGTTTATCATCACGACTAAATGCTAATGCCACGACAAAAGAAAGAAAGATACTCTCCCTGATTCCGCTAAAGGTGCCGAAGTCTCTTCAAGACAATCCAGTAAGTCGTCCCGTATACACGGGCACGGGGGCTGTGGTACCTGTTTGTCGTCTACAACTGGGTTCCCTCTTAGCGACAGAGGCACACTGAGGTTGTTATGCAAACGCAGAACCCGAGGAGTGGTTCTGTGAGGGTGCCGCGGATGTCTCGTTAGATTAAGTCAGGCTGCTGATGTTTTTTTCCCCAGGAAGCAAATAGCAAGAAAAATGGCCTTCTTTAACCCCCCCAGACAAGTTTCCAGGCCTGCTAAAGTGCTCTAATAAAAGGGGCCCCCTCTGTCTTGCACACATCTCTCCAAACTCTTTATGGCTCTTTTTGGACGTTTTTGGACGTCGACAGTGGTGGAGACGCGGTGTGTGGATGATGCCGGTGTGTGGATGAGTCCGGTGTGCCGTTTAACAGCATGCTGTCGCACTCGAAAAACGGTACAAACGAGAGACTCACATGTGTCCCTTGTCACTTGTTCAGCCTTTCTCATGTCTCCCAGTCTCATCAAAGACCAAATCCTGAAATCCTGCTCCCATGTCGTATGGACTTTACTCCTACAGCCTCTTTATGCTGGTTCTGTTCCCCGGCAACTGAATTCACCGTCTGGGGTTGATAGTATCATAATAAATCATCCTGTGAGGAAAAGTCAGATCATCTGATCGCGTCTGACACACGCCCTAGTCTTTTGTAACATGTTCTCAACCCCCCCTCCGTGGCGCGGTATTACAGGCGATGACATCAAACCAGACTTGAGGCCCCTCCACAGTTCCTATTGGTTTGGATGCAACATTGCTGCTGTAATACTGACGGATTTCATCCGAATGAGATTTGTCAAAAAATTTGAAATGGCCACCTATAAATTTACCAGTTGTGTTCACTTCACCTCTTAAAGTTTTGTGGCACACTTTAAATATGCCGTTTTAGGGGATGTTATTACTATATACATAATTTGTATTTATGGAATCTTGGTTGGGTAGATTAATCTATGCTTTTGAAAAGGACAGGGATTTCTTTGATCTAGGAAGTGTCATAAATTTGCCCCACTGAGAGTGACGGGTATGTAAGCTGTTGACTCTTGATTATAATGACTATTCGAGAAAAAGAAAACAAATTCCATCTGACATTTTTTAATCCCTCGCTTGATGGAGCTCAATGCTTTAGCAGGCCAAATGAAGCAGAGCTAGCTAGCTAGAGGTCTGGGTTAAACAAATTACGCCCCGGCCCTGATTCGGGCTGCTGACTCACTGGGATCTGCCGGGAGAAAGAAGCCTAATGAGGTTCTCTAATCAACAAGGCCCCTTAGCGACAAAGAGAACCCCGTGATCAGCCTGAATGGCGGCCAGCGTTTCGTCTTCCTGATTCTTGCTCACCTGCTCCGACAGCCACTCCCCTCACAGGAGGCTCTTCCAGGAAACGCAGGATGTACATTTCCTCCCAAGGAAATATAACTGGCTGCACTGAAGAGTTTTGGTGCAATTATTGACGAGCGTATAAAGTCGGGATGGGCTAAGTCTTCAGTTATTGTGGGGAGGTGGGAGGTGGTTTCACTGTATTTAGTATTTCTTTTATTTATTGCTGATGCACGTGTCAAGGCATTGTTTCAGTTTTCTGAGAACTTAATTTTCACTGTTTGTCTGTTGCTGTCTGAGAAGGTCTGTTACTGTCTGAGAAGGTCTGTTATTGTCTGAACCCCCAAATAAACTGGCCTACAGAGAAGACCTTGAAGAGGTGCACAGGGCAAAATGAAATATTAATGTCTGAGAAGTTTTGTGTGTGTGAGTTGATGCTCTGGTAAGGACAATTGAAATGCTCCTTCCTGTTCCCTGATAAAGCCAGACAAGAATCTGAAATGCAAATGATTTTGAGCTTTTGTGTTTGACTTTGAAGGGTAAATAGTCCTGGGCCAAAGACAAAGCAGGAATCTCTAAATTGGAAAGCTAATAAAGTACATCCCTGAGCACTACCAGAAAAGTGCTGTCAATGCTGTTTTTGGTTGATATCATATTTAATAAAACACTGCCGTCTCATTGATTTCGATGCCTTAAGTGATCAATTATTGTAAAGCTTCCAGTGATTGATTTGTTTATTTCTGGTTTGATGAAGCAATATCGCAACTTCAGCCACCAATGGGATAGTCACCTCCTACTGAAACACAATCCCTCGTGAATTTTCGACCGGCATATTTGACCCAGACTTCTGTCACGGGTAAGACAGCTACTTTTGGCCTCTCAACGAAAAGAGTGCATTTTTGGGAACGGTGAATATCCAAGTGAGAGAACGTGAATGAATCTTTCAGGCATCCTGTCACTCGGTGAGCTGACTACTGGGCCAGAGAACACGGCACTGAGAGCACTGGAATAGGGCAACTGATGATCAACAGTATCAGCACATATCTATCAAGGGGTTATGAATTATGTGCATCGCTAACAACTGCAAGAACAACAGGAGGTGCTGACATCTTTTTAACGGCTGTAAATTACCAAGTGGGAAACGGTAAAAGTGCTAAAAGTCTTTCCCCAGTGGTCATGTGGAATTCTTTGCAGTGAGCTGCACTGTTGGGGTAGCGTCTTCAGGGGACTTTAGGGCATGTTCCTGTCAATGGGGTTTGGGGGGGGGTGGGGGGGGTGGTCAACCCCTCACACAGCCAACTGCCACTCAGGAGCCGGCCAAGGTTGCCCAGAGCGACCGGACAATGCCGGCAGTGATGAGGTCATCGGAGGTTGAAGGGAGAGCAGCACGGCCTGGGCAGGGTTGTATATGAAAGGATGAAGGGGGGGGGGGTTGGGTCAGGATTATGGGGAGCTCGTCCTTTTGGAAACCTTTTCACCCCCCCCCCCCCCAATTTG
>JACXGK010008571.1:0-12217 GCA_016801125.1 Novumbra hubbsi | reverse complement strand
TAAGTATTGAACACGTCACCATTTTTCTCAGTAAATATATTTCCAAAGGTGCTATTGACATGAAATTGCTATTGCTATTGCTATAGACATGAAAAATGAAAGAAAACTTCATTCCTGAGCTTATTTGTTTTGGTTATGTGTAATAATGTGAAATGACACAAGGAAAAAGTATTGAACACGCTTACTGATATTTATTTAAGGCTTTGTACAAAAGCCTTTGTTGGTAATGACAGCTTCAAGACTGTATTGTATGGATAACGTATTTTTAGTAGATTATTTATTATTTTGTAATAAAAAAGAAAGAGTAAACATCCAGAGAGCCTCTGTATGGTGCATTGCGCAGCCCCCCTCCACATGAAATGGTTTGGTCCTGTCCCAAAACTAGGTTTGAACCATACTAGCTGGCAGTGAATTGTGAGTGAGGAGTGCTGGTAGACCATCAATAGCAAGCTATTGATCCCAAATCAGTTTTTAATGCCCCTGCCTATAAGCCAGGCCCAACAGATGTAGCTTCAAGCTCAGCAGCCCTGTCGCCTATCCCCACACCCCTGAACCAGCACTACTCATCAAGTAGGTGGCAAGCATTGTGTTTAACATTTCCATTTGCATAGTTGCACGAGGTAAAAAAAAAATACGTTATTATAAAAAAAGGCATAGGCCACATAATGATAATTATATGAAGCAAAAAACCTAGAGTTTTTATTGGATGCTAGGCTGTTAAAGCCTTGAATCAGCTAATTTTATTCATTCAAATTCATGTCATTGTATATGATAATTATAATGTTAATTTAATCAAAGATCTACATAATTGCCTATGTTGATGTACCATATATTTATCAAGTTGCCTAGGAGTTTGGTGGTGGATTTATGTCAATGAGTTGAAGTTGACATTGAGTTTAAAACATAGCAGATATAATACACTTGTTGTGTTTACATATTCTACCTGTTCTATCTAACCACTCTGTAAATGTGGCAGGCCTGAACAGAATCCTCCTGAACGATGTAAAAACATTGCTGACTAGCACTGTTGCTCAGGGTTACCAGGCCGACACTTGAGCACCAGCTTTTTTGTCCTGCATCAAACATTGCACTCTGCACCACTAGGTGGAGCTGCTGCGCTCTGGCTTTTTTTTATCTGCTTTATCTCTATTTCCAGTCCATCTCTGTGGTTTGCTCCATTGCCTTTGCTATCTCTCTGTACTTGTCCATCTCTTTCAAGCACTTTCATTCCCAGTCTTTTCTTTTCCTCTGCATGTTTTTCTTATTCCCCAAAACGTGCTTGCTTTCTTTCACTCTGTCCACCACCCAATCGTTCTGCATGATGCGTCCGTACACACACACACAATTATCATTTTTTCCAGCCTGACATGTCCACTGTATTATCCTTAAATCACAGTAAAACCCAGAGAAGGGAGGTTTAGCAGCAAAGTATTCTAAAAGTTGGAGAAACCTAAAATGTCTTATTTTTTGTGTTTAGGAAGCTTCTCTGAAAATGTTCTAAGCTACCAATTACTGTACACTGGTATGGTTAAACTAAATATATAAGGAACATGCTTAGACTAAAGGAGAAAATAAGTTGGCCTACTTCTCAAAATGGGTTTACTACATCCAAACTACATCCAAAGTAAATAAACATTTTATACATATATATGAAATGTTAGACTACACATTCAAACAAACGATAACTGGAGAAAGATATTACTATAATTACTGTATACAATTAATAACTTTGTTTTATTGAGAATTTGGCAGTTTTTATGCCAAAAAAATACAAGTCTACCAACTTTATTTGTTTTCCCCATTTACTTACAGTACTGAGATACAACACTACAATTATGCATCATGGCACATGTTTGCAATTACATTATTGCACACAATGAGAATCTGTTGCACACGCAACTATAGCTGAGACGCCAGAAAATAAGTTCACTACTTCATAGAAACGTGTCTCCACTCATGATCAATTACATTTTTGTATTTTAATTGGCTTTACTTTCAGTAGGACTACCTTTGTATTATTCATTTTACCCGGTAAGTTGATTGAGAACACATTCTCATTTACAGAAACGACCTGGGAGCAATTAAAATGAACTGCCTTGCTTAGTGATGTAACCGATTTTCTCCATGGCCAGCTCTGGAATACAATCTAGCAACCTTTCAGGTACCTTGTCCTCTCTGACTGAGGCTATCTGCCCCCTAATCTTCATCAGATCATACAAGAAATAGAGATATAAATACACATATACAGCCAAAGAGATCTAATCAAACATGATAAGAAACAACTGAAAGACAATCAATCTGTAGATTAAGAATCATTGTTTTGACAAATTTCAATACATAGAAAATACTTTAGCTATAGGTGCTACTCTTCTCTGGTTATGAAAAGGCAAGATTTACTGCAATGGGTTATTGGGAAAATTCAAGGATTAAGACATCCTAAAAAAAATATCTATTCATCAGGGGCACGAAACATTTGTACATGTTTACCTATTTCTTTATGTTTGGATGCAGTGCTTGAACAGAAATAAAATAGTTGTATCCGTTTTTGTGGAATTAATTGACCCTATTTCAAGTGTGGGATAAAAGTGTCTACAAAGTGTCTGTACAAAATACTCTACAAATGAAGTATACAGTGCCCTCTTTCTGCTGTCATACAAGGCATATAATTATGTCAGGAGATGACCATCAAGGGTCAAATATTGACCAACGTTGCAAGAACGTACACCCTGACAAGTCAAGTCACCTCATCGCCCACAGTGCCCTCCGATTGATGACACAGACGACCCTGCTTGTCCCTCCTCTTGTGCTAATCTTTTAGCTCTGGGGTGCAAAGGTCATTCCCACCATTGCCATGATTCCCCTGGAATGTCTGTCATTGGTCAAGTGGTCTTTCAAAATAGGTCTGCTTTCTGGATATAGCTTTATTTATTTAATATTAATTAGTATATTGCTTCCTGTAAAATGCACAATACATTCACAGCAATGTACACTTCATACACCTTAAACGTATGGTGTGGTTTAGTGGCTTTAATATTAGAACGTAAAGTTTCCATCTCAGTCACTCACAATTTTTCTCAGTTCAGGGTCCCCCATAAATGGAACGTTTTGAGTGGATGTCAAAACTCCACTCCACTCTAAAGAAATCCATATCACCTGAAAGCTTGGGGAAAGCCACAACACCCCACAAAAACCAGGAGTTTTCACACCTAGCTGCCCTCTTAACCCTCTTCATGATGGCTAACAGTTAAAGTTAGCATGATTGTTCTCTAAATGCCTTTTAAGGAAACCCCTGTCAGGAACTCTGTGGCACGGTGCATGGGGCCCACACTTCTTAGAACAATTTGCCAATAAAGGAAGCTACTATTCCGGCAGCCTCTTTAAACATGGCGAGGACTAAAATGTTCCAGCTCCTGATCCCCCTGGCAATTCCTAGATAGTGGCTTGCCGGAGGGAAGAAAGCCTTTGCGGTCTGTCTTTGGCCGATTTTCTTTTTGACAGCCCCCTCCACAGTGCAGTCAGCTTAGCTGCAGGCTGCAGGATATGGCACCTTCAACGTCATACAAGAGGGACACATTTAGCGTCTACTTACCTCAGGTAGTCTGCTCGTGGGTCAGGGCACCTCCTCTGCTATCTTTCCAAAGCATACTTGTACACACAAACATGAGCCCACACAAATTCAGACACACATACACATCAATTTAGGTATCAGTCAGGTCATTGAATACAAAAAGCTGAATGTAGACTTGCAGCAGAACCTTTGCAAGCAGGTTAATGGGTTGTTGCGCCTTCCAGAATCTTCCTAATCTTTTTAACCATACTGAAAGATGAGGCCTCTGTTGCAAATAACAACCGTTACCCCTATATGATCCTTTTGGGCCCTGGTCAAAAGGAGGGCATAATATAGAAAATAGCTTGTAAATTGGAATACAGCCAATTTCCATGTGTGGTTGGCTAGCTGGCAACTAGCTTATCATTCTACCAGAAAGGTCAGTCCCCAACACTGTTTTACATTTTATTCACTAGCAAGTGCTCTTATCCTTATGTTTAGTGGAGAGCTATGAAGAAATCCCACTAGAGGCTAATATGAATTTGCTTTATAACGTATGCCTTCACTATTGTAAGGCAAAAATAAATGTCCTAATGCAAATTACTTAAAATATACAATTATTTTACATTATTATCATAACGTTTTCCTTGACATAGCACTGCCTTTCAGTAAGTTGTTTGCAACGATTCCTTAACTCATGGCCTTTTCACTATTAGTAAATAGCATGAAATATTTGCTTGCTTTGCATAGAGTATAACGTAATTCCTTTGACTGACTGGCTACATTAACTCTGACACAGATGTTTCCAATGTGTTGACCTCTTCCCTGAAAGAATGGTCAAACATAGTCCAGAACTAAAGACATGAATGGACACTTACGTTCAGCTGTTCTTTTGACTGGTAAACAAACTATTGATAAGCATCTGACCACTGTTCTTTGCCTAATGTCATGGGCCTGACTGCCTATGTTTCTAATGCGAGTGCAAGAGTCTCCCAACAACACAAGAGAAGGCAACCAGGGATCCCCCAATTGCACCCATATATAACAGCCTATCCCTAAAATCAGTACATATCAACAAAAATTGTTACATCAACTAAATGTGATTTAATTGTATGATTATTCAAAGATTGCAATGTAAATGCACATCCCCTTTCCATTACCTAAGGTACAAGAATCTGTCAGAGACCAAAATCACTGTAATATATTTTATTACACATTTGTTTTACACACAATCAGTTTACTTCATTTGAATGCAAAAATCAACAAGAATCGCCATCCACAACCAGATAAATGACACAGACAAATGAGCGACAAACATAAATATACTCTTCAGAAAAATCTCTAGAACACGAGGATTGCTTTAATTTATCTGCAGAACACGAGAAAGAAAGCACCAACAGGAAAAAGCAAAAAGACACTCATGAAAAGTTATGATTGGAAATATAAATTCAATGCTCTGTCAATAAAAAGGTAAGCACTGATTTGTGAAATGGGTATGTAAATATTTTGTTGCGAGGGACATATCTTTTACTTTTAGTCCTTTATTTGTCTTGTCCAGGAAACCTCCAATATATCAAACTGTTAAATCTACAGTATCCATGCTCTGTCCACCTAGCCAAAACCCTGCTAGAAACAACGCCAACATCTGTGTTGTCTCAGATGAAACATGCTTCTTCTTGTAATGCACAAACAAACTAACGAATTACAAATTAAATGGGTCCTGGATGCTTTGAATTGACACAAGTGACCCGGAAGTCGACAATTGATTAATCACTTATATATATATATATCTATGTTCCATAATAATGATGCATGAAAACATTCTATTTGCATCAATTTGGTTTTATTAAACATGTGTTAAATATGTAGGTTTGTGTATCTATTATACCAACTGGATACGTTGCTTTGTCTAGAAGTTCATCTGTTTATGATTTGGGCCCAACTCCAGCTTGTTCCCTTCTTACTCTTGCCGGCTATACCTTGTTCTCCGCTTTTGTCTTCTACATGTTCCTAGGACTTGAAGAAGTAAGATGAGAACTAGATTTTAGATGGAAATATTTGGGGCCCCTTAAAATGTGTGGCCTTGTCATAGGAAAGTGCACCTTAGAGTGTGTACTTCGTGTATCACCTATCAGCTTGTAATACACCAATGAATTATATTGGTTTGCTGAAGCACCTATTTAAGAAATTAGAATCAAGTGGAGTCAACCCTCGAACCTGAGAAATGGAAAAGAATAATCTGCAATATTTTGGTATGCTAGCCAGGAGGGTAAAAATCCAGCGTTTCGTTTGACTGAATTCGCTGATGGACGGAGAGTTTCCTGAAGACCTGGTTATTCTCGGCCTGTCGATGGGGAGGACAAGTCTTTCCTGGGTGACAGCCTTCTCTGGTGAGTCATTCAGTAAGAAACCAATAGTAATGTAATCAATTTTAGATGCTGCCTGGTGGATGAAGCTGTATTAATTACATATTGTGACATGCTTGTTTGAGCGGACATTGCTGCGTTGATGCAACATTATTAATTAAAACTGTCATGTAAAAATGAAAGAAGATTCCACCTGTTTGTGCAGTCATTGCCTGGTAGATTCAGACAAAATCATAAGAAATACAAAAACAAAAGAAGAGAACTCTTTCATATACTGCCTGTTTATGCAGTTTAGATGCAGCTCAAGTAATTACAAAGACAACGGCTGATTGATAAATATATTCTATTTGCATCAATTCAGTTTTAGTAAATATGTAGGTTTGTGAATATGTTATACCAACTGGATATGATGCTCTGTCTAGAAGTTGAGGGAACATCATCTTATGTCCAAGTCTTACTTAAGTATAATTTTGTGACGTTAATAAAAAAATAACTAAAAGCATACTATATTATTTTTTGTTTAAAAGAAATGTACTAATTTCACACTTGAATAAACTTATTTTTGGTAAGGGTTGTAGCTCTCTACAATGTATTCCCTTAAATGGCTATCCTGTTTGGCTAACCAAAACATGGTTTTGGTTAGATGGAAATCTGCCTTTATGAATTGATTCTTTGGTTGATTAGGCTGTTAGCTTCAGATTATTAATTGGAAAATATAGGCTATGCTGGAGTATTAACTCAAAGAAGCCAATGTGTGTGCAAATGAGTAAGCACAACTACATGCCAAGTATACTTAAACTTCCTGGATAATGCAAGACTACTTGATCATACTTTTCTTAAGTATACTTAATACAATTAACTTGAAGGGACATCACAAACTAAGAGCAAATAGTTAGCAGTTGCCTTGTTTACACACACCGTTTAAGCTAATTCTTATAGTTATCCGCAAGTGTATTTACAAAATTTTTAACCTATGCTTTTTCGAGGTGTTTAAAAATAAAATAATATTATTGTGATTAGGTATGTTCCACAATTTTTTTTACAGCAAATGTTTTGTTTAGATCACTATACGGTCACTTTGAGTAGTTGACTTGTGTTAGCAAAGGAGGTTGTATCATAGATCATGTGGGCCCGTTTTCTCAGTGACTAGCTTTCCAGTTCATACCAGAGTATGTTAGTGAAGGCAACTGTTTTCTGAGAATAAACACTAAACATTTCAACCATTTTGTTGTAGGCTATGCCAAAATTGATAAGGTTGAATATGCTTAAACCTCTGTACACTCTAATGCATGCACCATTCCAGCTCCACTGCACTCATACTCAGGCCTGTTTGATGAATTTATGATGTTATCAAAAAGTATGTTGAGTGCTTTACCTAAGCAAGTGATGCTGTGATTCTGTTCAGTTCAATACAAGTATTATTCAGTTCAGTAGAGTACAGTTTTACTCGATTTATTTTTCACCCACTAAAGTCCCAGGTCCAAAAGTTGTCGTGTGCAACTGGTGTAAAGTGTGAGGCATAATTTTTGATATATGTACGAATTGGGTGGGAAACCAGCCTCAGTGATTTATTTGGCCACCTTCATCATCCACTGGAGGGCCATTTAGTTGTGTGGGGAGCAGTTCCCATACCGAGTAATAAATCCAGTCAAGATACTCTTTATGGTGCAGGAATAGTATTTGGAGATGACCCAGGGTGTCATGCCAAATTTCTTTAGTCACCTCAGGGGTAAAGTCCTTCTTAATTCCTCTTGAAAACACTCATGTCATTGATGGTGCTATATGTCAAAAACAGATTGCACATTTGTCGAAAAAAACGTACTTCATTCCAAATGCATCGGTACAAAAGCAGACATTTTAAGCTGGATGGAACAGTCCAAATAAATAGTACTAGTAGAACTAGTCACAAAGATGTCCTTGAGCAGTTGGCTTTAACTTGATGTTTTTTCTAATGTAACAATTGTTAACAAAAAATATTCAACATTTGTCAGCAGAAAATCTTTACAGCCTAGCTTAGAGGAGAACCGTTCCTACCTTTGTCCATCTTGATGACCTTAGTTTGACTTCAGGTGCCAAAGACATTTATACAGTACTGTAAAGTACTTATACTATAAACAAAAAACATTTCATAAGTCAAAATGTCAAGATATTGACACAGATGGAATAGAAAAGACATAACAAACCAAAACCTTTTAGGGGATAAACTACAAGCAGGAATTAGGAAACCACAAGAGCCACTATCTTTATTTCAGATTTAAAGTGGACAAAAGAGGTTTATTTGTTCTATCAAGTATATTTCAACTTATTGAAAATGCTTTTTTTATATATTGGCTGAAATCAAGACCAATTGTGTCTCGTTGTTTTTACTATTAATAAGATATTGTAATCAGAAATATACAACGATGAGCCAAGACATTATGACCACCTGTCTAATATGCTGTTGGTCCTGCATGTGACGCCAAAGGTGCAACGACCGGCTGGGGCATAGACTCTACAAGTCAACTGAAGCTGTCCTGTGGTATTTGGCACAAAAACATTAGCAGTATATCCTTCAAGTCTTGTGAGTTGCGAGGTAAAGTCGCCATCAAACGGACTTGCTGGTCCAGCACATCCCACTGATGCTCAGTCTGATTGAGATCTGGGGAATTTGGCCAAGTCCACACCTTCAACTCTTTAACATGTCACTCAAACAATTCCTGAACAATGTGTGCAGTGTGGAAGGGCATATTATCTTGCTGAAAGGTCATTATGGCCTTCTTGCAGTGCATCCTGGTGCCAACACTTCCCCATTGAAACGCACACATTTAAATGGCATGTAAATGAAAGCGGGTCTCATCGGACCAGACAACCTTCCACTGCTCCAATACTATGGCTCGCATGCCCTTTGTAGGCACTTTCGACAGTGGACACGGGTCATCATTCCTTTGCTCGGAATACATTTAGCAATGTTATCCCCAACTTTGCAAAGGTATTCAACACAGTGAACATTTTAAGGTTTCTCCTGTGCACAGCATGCAAATTGTTAGGTTATTTCCTGTGAACAGCTCTCTTTGGGTCAACGTTTCCATAGGGTTGAGTGAGGTCCTGGCTCTGAATGAGCCATTCCAGAATATGCATCTGCCTTTATGAATTGATTCTTAGGTTGATTAGGCTGTTAGCTTCAGATTATTCTTGTCAACTTTCTTTGCTTTCTGGCAGAGGGCAGCAGGGTTGTGCTGAAGTATTTTGACTGTTGACACTATTCAGTGTCCCCTCTGTCATCACCAGAGCTCCTGTCACCAAAGAGTGGCAGCCCTGTTGCTTGATTCAGCCCTATTGCTTTATGTTTGACAGCAGGGACTGTATATTGACTTTGGCTAATGAAGAGTGTGGCTTTATACTAAATATATCTTTTGGAATTCTACCTTGGTCTTATCAGGCCCAGAGCCATATAGACAAAAGAGTTGCGTCAACTGAGGGTAGGAAAGCTATGTGGTCACGTGGTTCATGCGTTCTCATTCAAATGAATGGGAAAACTCACCCAAGCGATTTCAGAAAAAAACTGTTTTTTGGTACTACTTAACTAAAGAACATTCGTATTGGTAGCTAAAAATGTAGTCCGACCTGTGGGACCTCTGTATAATCATGAATTACAGTAAACTAACTAAAATATGAAATTAGTTGGCTTGCTAGTCATGTCCTATGTAAGCTACGTATTCTAGCGCCTGAAAAAAATCTATATTTATTAACATCTCCAATATGAAAGTTGTACTATTATTCATTCATCTCTTCATACTTTTCAAATGTTGTCATTACATGTAAATTGTAAACAAGTAATGAGTTTCATTATTACATTTGTAAGACTGCGTTCCGTCTTGTCCTTGTTCCTAGCATTTTCATCATGGTTGGGTGTGCTGCATAGGGATGTACAGCACGCTCTTAAAAGGAAGTCAGAATGTATGGTTATAACTGAAAGTGAGAGAAGAAAGAAGTGGCTATTAAAAGTCAGCAGGAGCCACTTCAGTATTACAAAGGACCCTATTAATAAATAGCTATGTGAAGTAATGAAAACAATATTGTGTTTTAAATGGAAGCCTTGTGGCCATCAGTTTATGAAGATCTCTAAATCAGTTTGCTCATCAAACATTAAATTTACAATTAGAGTAAACATTTAGTACTCTGGTCTTTGTTGGTTCCTTGACATTGTGTATAATCGCATCCGACTAGAGAGTTTAAATCGACGAATGGAACCCTACACAATGTCAATCATTGCTAGTTAGCATACAATCTTGGTACTTTAAGCTAACGTTAAATGTATTAGATAGCAGAAAAAAGCTACGATGATTAACTATTTTGATACTGCCATTCAACTGTGATCAGATCGGGGGGGGGGGGGTTATATATTGTGCACAATAAATTCTTACCTCCCAACAGTTTCATCATATGCTGGTTCCCAACGACGCAGCTGCTTTGTTTGGAACTAACTGGCCATCTTTTGCGGCCATCAAAAAAAACGTCCCATTGGAGTCAACAGAGTTGACGCAACTCTTTTCTCTATATGGCTCTGATCAGGCCATAATATTTAACCCGTAGTTCTGGGAGAGTGAATATGTATTGGATGTTATTTTCAGTAATAAATTACTTCTGTTTTGACAGCCTACCCCACAGCTCAAGCTTCGGAGAATTTTTGCAGTTCTTGTATTATGTAGCCCAGCTCCTGACTAAAATGCCTGCATCTCTTTTTTCCATTGGCCTCTTTTTAGCGATACTCATGAGGCTTCTCCTAGCCCTATCATACATTTTATGTACATCCTGATATTTGCTAGGTCCTTGTGGTGCCATTATGATTTTATTCTTTTAAATGGAGGTATTCAAAGTGTTTTATTATACATGTAAAAGTATTTTATGTCCCTTTCCTAATCTGTACCATTCCCATAGTTTGTTTACTATGAGTGGACAATAGCTATCGGTATCACAAAACTATTACAAGCTGAACAAGCAACCAGTTTTTTTTTATGGTTCCAGGAAGAGTAGGCCGTGTGAAACAGTGACCAATGCACAACAAAAACAGTTTCAACTAGAAAACGTAAAATTCTGAGGAAATCTTTAAGTGGAGTCGCTGTCGCAGCAGCTCTGTCCGGTGTCCAGCTGAGTACTGGCAGGAAAATTAACACTAGAAGCATCAGAACGGGCAAATTGTACCCAGTGAAGAGGGAAAAAATTATATCTTGATCAAATTCCAGGACCTTGCTTTTTTGACTTTTCCTAAATATTTGTTTTATTACCCAGTTTTTTTTTTTATTTCAAAATCACACAGAGAAAAGGCTCATTTAAGGCTATTTCATTCCTGTTCAATGTTAAATGTTTGCTCGGTTCTCTTTTCTATCAGCAGATCTCACAAGGGCTCCCGTATACGAGTCTTCAGTTAATTAGGAACAAGATTATTTATGGTGTATAAATACATGGATCGATTATTCAATTAAAATGTAGAAAGGTCCAGCTAGACCAAATTACTTCAAGCAAAGGTCTGGAACGTCTTATTTGTGTTATGATTCAGTGCCATACATATTGAAGTAGTCTAGTAGTTGTATGCATGTAAAAAACATCTGTTTATTTTATTTGACTCAAATAAAATAAAGTGTACAATTCAATAATAATAATAATACATATAGCTGAAAGCAGCAATTTGGGTTACTCCAAAAAATTGGGGACAATTCGAAAAAATTGACAGACATGTGTACCGTGCACATATGCAAAATGCGGAAGCGTAAAAGCACATTTTAAGCTGCAGCAGACCGAGGGAGTTGAACCTGGAGTTTACAATTGGTACACGCTAACCACTGCGCCACCAGCAAAGTTATTAACACAACCATTTCGGAATGTTTGGTATTTACCTAATTGAAAATATACATGAAAGAGGTTTAGAATTATATTCTTACTTTGTTCTTTTAAATGTCACTTGTTTTATTTAGTGATATTTGGTTTTTGTGAGCAGGTAGATTTATTGTGAAATTTAGAACGTAACACCGACATTGGCCATAAATCGACAGTAAGGTGAATGCGCAAAACAATCTCCTTGACATCACCAGTTCAGTTGCCAAAGTCATTTTGATTTTATATTTTCTAGTGTAAGGAAAAATACTTTCATTCTGTGTGTGTTGAAATGATGAATCAATGTGTCATAATAAGCTATAATCACAATCGTACAATTGTATGCTTGTGCCTTAAGAATGTATAGCCATATCATGAATGCATTATTAACAGCCAAATGAAACTGCTTAAAGCATGAACAAAACAAGTAATGATATGTGGGGTAATAAAGCAG
>JACXGK010008570.1:0-22047 GCA_016801125.1 Novumbra hubbsi | reverse complement strand
CCCCCCCCCCCCCCCCCCCCCCCCCCCCCCCCCTCACCCAGCACGAAGGGATCCCGGCTCCAAGGAGAGAAAACATGGAAGCAGGGCCTCCTGTACTCACCGCTACTCTCTCATTTGTTTATGCTGCAAATGAGGATTCACCCAAATATTATGATACCAACGACACAATCACACGGACACAGACACACACAGACACACGGACACAGACACACAGACACACACAGACACATACAGACACACACAATATGAGTTGCTGAATGAATTAAGCTCAGGAACCGCAGACCCATGGTTATATTGATCTTTCACACCGGCTTGTGGTCTCTAGGGAATTGATGAGAATCATTTGAACAGAGAAGTAGACCTTGATGATTGTGATCGGGTTATTATTATTGATTTTTCTTCCCTCCAGAACCTTATTCCATTGTGTTCTAAATAAAGGATCATTTCATTGCTCGGTAGGAGAGGTGGTCCTTTGACTCCCCCCCCGTCTCTCTCTCCTCACTTCTCTGTCCCCCTCATCCCCCACTTCTTGTCTCCAAGTCCTCGTGCTTCTTTCCCACTGGCTCTCGCAGACTTTAATTCACTTTTCCTCATTACAGAGTTCAGGTCGCTGAAGCATTCCCTCCGAGAGCTCTGTTATTGACGACAATTGTGTGTGTGTGTGTCATGGTGTGGGTGTGTATTTGTCTGTGTGTGTCAGAGTGTGTTTGTTTGTGTGTCATGCACTTAAATCCGATTCCTCCCATCCAGCTTTGAGATAATCAAATACATTGTTTTTCTTCCTCTCTAAGTTAATGTATTTCCAAATGCCATTACGTTGGTGAAGTAGTAGCCTAGGTAATAGGGTCCTGCCCTAATAGTATTGAGGCAGTAAACCTCCCTTAATTTCGTTGCGCTCACTCTCATACGAGATTAGTCAGGCCCTAACAAGGCCCAGCATCCTGACTGTTACATATTAGTGCTCAGATATGCCTGCGCCGTAGACCCCCGAAGCACCATTACTGTCAATTAGGATCAGTAATGAAAGGAGATGGACAGCGGCCTGTTGATGTCCCTGCCTGGTCGCTGAGCAGAGTGCACCCTGGTCCGTCCTCCCCCCAGACGCCCGCCGTCCGGAGGCTGTGCAGACACGTGCTACTTCCTGCTGACCTTTTGCCTGGTACCGCTCGCAGAATAGGTTCCTGCCTCCAAGGCTTCAGCCCGACACCTCTGGCAAACTTCTGGAAACATACATTTTCAGAGAGCACCTAAACTATTTGCTGAGTGAGCTGTACATACTACTGATGAGCACTGAGTGGTTTACCCAGGCCTGGGGCCTTAGAGATGCTTTTAGTATATGGTAGTATATTAGTATATAGCACAACACACGTGTCTTACGGGTTAATTATACCACACCCCTCCTGTCTTATTGGTTAATTATAGCACACCACTCCTGTCTTATTGGTTAATTATAGCACACCACACCCCTCCTGTCTTATTGGTTAATTATACCATACAAGCGGTCCCATTCTCAGATTTTTCATTCCATATTTGTTGGCATGGAGAAACATTTTGGTGAAATGCTGAGTGCCACAACGGTGGACTCAACGTTTTCCGGTATTACAGACTGGGATGTTAGACACTAACCTTGGTACACATATTAGAGGTGCAGCTGAATCTAGCCAACTGCCCTTCAACGTCAACTACCGTGGTCCAGCGATAATCTACAGAGACCAGTCCCCACCCTTCAGTTGGGTACAAATACGGAGAGTGAGCGCCAAATCACAATGCAATGCTTATCTTCTTGACCTTCCTGTTGCCTAACGTCCTACATTTTTACACTCCTGATATGATCGTAGTTTTTCTTTGAACACATAATGGGAAACATGAACATCTTACAAACACAGTAAATTGCACCACATTCTTGTTCAAGGCTGGTTGGGCTGCTGACAACCAAAGTCATTAATGTTTCCATTCAGTTACCAAAATAACAACATTTGGCAGTGGGTTTGGCTATAGATAGGCAGAGTAGTATTCATGTACAGTAATCTAAATGAATAATGATTTAGGTAGGAATACTTTGACAGTCAACTGTCCAGACATGGTTAGGAACACAGAGAAAAAGGTATACGTGGTCACCCACATAACAATGCAGACAGGCATATCAACACTGATGAGGCCAAGGTAAACAGTAACAATATCTTCTCACATTGAAGATGCAGTGGGATATAAAAATAGATTTCCTTGCAGTGAGGAGGCAGGGGTAAATAATAATATCTCCTTGCAGTGAGGAGGCAGTGGTAAATAATAATATCTCCGTGCAGTGAGGAGGCGGTGGTAAATAATAATATCTCCTTGCAGTGAGGAGGCAGTGGTAAATAATATCTCCTTGCAGTGAGGAGGCGGTGGTAAATAATAATATCTCCTTGCAGTGAGGAGGCAGTGGTAAATAATAATATCTCCTTGCAGTGAGGAGGCGGTGGTAAATAATAATATCTCCTTGCAGTGAGGAGGCAGTGTTAAATAATAATATCTCCTTGCAGTGAGGAGACAGTGTTAAATAATATCTCCTTGCAGTGAGGAAGCAGTGGTAAATAATAACATCTCCTTGCAGTGAGGAGGCAGTGGTAAATAATAATATCTCCTTACACTGAGGATGCTGTGGAAAATAATAACATCTCCTTACAGAGAAGAGGCGGTGTTAAATAATATTATCTCCTTACAGTGAGGAGGGCAGGGAGTATATAATAGTATCTCCTTGCTGTGAGGAGGCAGGGGGAAATAATATCTCCTTACAGTGGAGAGGCATTGGTAAATAACAAAATCTTATGTCAGTGAGGATGAAAATAATAAAAATAAAAATAATGAAACCAAAGCCGTGACAATGGGGTAGCAATTGACTCTGTTAAACCTATGAGATACAACACAGGCTCCTCCATGACTGGTTATAGTAAAAGCAATGCCATCTAGTGGACACTTTTAATGGCCAACTATGAATGGGGATATTAGCTATGTGTGGAAATATTGCCATCTAGTTGACAATTATGATGGCCAACGATGAATGTGGATTATGGCTCCGTGTGGAAATATTGCCATCTAGTGGACACAGAGTGGCCAACAATGAATGGGAAATATGGCTCAGTGTGGAACCTTTGCAGTCTAGTGACATTGTGACAAGACCTAATCTAAACCAATTGACTTTAAAAACGTATACTAGGAACTGTTCCTTTTGACTATTCCAACTGCTGGGGTTAGAGGTTTAGGGTTAAAGTACCATGGCTAAGGAAAGTATCCTAGCACTCTGCTTTGCATCATACATGACAACATACCTTAACATTAAAATATAATGAAGAATCTAGTTGACAATGGAGGACCACATCGTGATCAATTAAATGTTTGGGAGTCACAGCAGAGAATGGAAATACCGCCCCCTAGTGGCGACAACAAGAGACGGCTATGGAAAGGAAGAGTGGGCCTAATGGCCCAGGACTGCGATGCAGAAAATGAGAAACAACAATGCACGTTCCCCATGACTGTGGTCGGTTGACCTTGTAATTTGCATACGTGTCAGAGGTCCTGTGTTAGCCGGCCAACACTCTGCGATCAATACCCCCATTTCTGTGTAGGATTGTGACAGCTCCCTCGGGATTAACCATTCATGTGCTTTATCGATTCCAGGGGATGATTAAAATAACACTCGGCTGTGTAACTCAAATAAAACTTCTGCGATTGTTCACCCACCCTAGGGGAGGGTTTCGCGTGAGGCAAATGCACAAGGCCCCTTCACATCTCTGAATCATAATACGTTAAACCTACAGGCTTTAACGGGGTTTATGTAAAATGTTACCGGCTATTTGACCTTAAATCATGTTGAGGTAAAAGAAAAAAGAACTACGTACATCAAGGTTAGATGTTGCAGAGCCAACCAAGAGCCAGGAGGGGAAGTAGAACACAGTGGACAAGGGATCGGGACGAATTATCTCTACAACACTCCCTCAAGGTAACCACATCCCTAAACATTACACCTGGACCAAGTCTGGCACTCTGAATCA
The DNA here is from genome assembly GCA_016801125.1 of Novumbra hubbsi. Classification (NCBI taxonomy): domain Eukaryota; kingdom Metazoa; phylum Chordata; class Actinopteri; order Esociformes; family Umbridae; genus Novumbra; species Novumbra hubbsi. Next base: position 18,016 of record JACXGK010008570.1, on the reverse strand, counting down.
GTCTCCAGGCCTAGGGCTGGAAAGGGAGGGAGAATGAGAGCCATGAAATGGGACTGAGACAATGATGGAGGGAAGAGGGGGTGAGAAAGGGATGAGAGGAAGGAGGGATGAGACGGAGGAAATAGAGAGGGATGAAACAGAGGAAAGAGAGGGACGAGACAGAGGAAAGAGAGGGATGAGAAAGAAAGGGATGAGACAGAGGACTACAGATCAGTCAACTTTGACACAACATCTATTCCATCTACTAAGTACTGAAGCGGAGAAAGCCACTCCTCTGGCCTCACCTCGACTACCTTCCAGTACAGAACGGCTTCATACCCCGAAACAAGGATTCTTTCCCGCCCAAAACTCTGCCCCTACACACCACATCCCCTTTGATCAGAGCCCTACACCGTGGTTAGAAACAGTGCCCTATATGCGGTGTACCTCTGGGGATGCTGGGTATGAAGCACTGAGACCCGGAGGTGTGGGGTTGTGGAAAGCATAATAGCGGGCGTCGTTACAACTTCAGCGGCAGCACATGGCTGGTTTAGAGGCCCGTGAAGCCAGGGGGGGAGGGAGCCAGCAATGAGCCCCAGCTGCAGTAGACGTCTCTCTCTTATGACTGACTTGACTTGCGAGGGAAACACAGCGGAACGCAAGCACCAAAGTAAAGAGCGTTTTTACAGCACATAGACAAATGGAGCAGGCACTCTTCAGCAGCCAACGAAGAGAAATGGAAGACGGGCTTCTATGCTTGTACAGCTCAGAACCTAGAAGAGTTATTTTACTGCTGCTGGGGTTTAATAACCACAAACCAAAACAGGTATTCAACTGCCTAGGTTTATTTAACAAGAGTAAGTACATGAAAGCCAACAAAGAGACAAAACAGTACACAGTACTACACAGCACATTTCAGATTGATTTTTTTGTACAAACGTTTTCCGACAGGGTATACAAAAGGAATTTAAACAACTCTTAAAAAATATTTTCCAACTCAAAACTCCAAAGTTGATCTGGCACCATGCCTCAAGGCACAAGTTGTCCATTCGCCCTGATTCAGAGCCGATAGAGGAGAGCTCAGTTTGGTTAGTCTTCTGCAGAGGCCATGTCTGAATCCAAATGGAGCCCTAATCCCTACAGAGTGAGCACACTTTGACCAGACTCGTGGGCCCGGTGCAAAAGGCACTACGTACAGAAAAAGGGTGTGATTCGGGACACAACGTGCACACTTCATCCCACATATCTTGTCCCACCTCCCTACACAAAATCCCAAAGACGACAACCGCGGTGACTTGTGAAATCCCGAGTGAGCCAGGTGGGTTTGAGTCGTTCGTCCATTCGGCACCGTTTTCCACAAAGAAACATGTCATTCGATGCCAACTGTACAATCTCCGGTCCAGGCAATCTCCTGGTCACTCAATCGCCAGAGAAAGTGCATAATCGTCATGGGAACAGCTTGACTCAAAATCTGCCACACGCTTCCCAAATGGAACCCTATTTCCCCATGTAGTGCATCTGATCAAAAGTACTTCAGCTGAGGGATTAGGGTGCCATTTGTTAGTCATACACTGACTCTGTAATATGGTGATGACAGAATGCCGGTCATCTCAGTGTAAGTCAGGGAAGCGTTCGTCAGGCAAGACCAGCAGATCTCACCAGCCAAACATGTACTCCATCGCCTTGGAAACCAAACTGTCATCCTTCCGTGGGGTTTGCCTGTCGGCCAGCACCTGGGGTCAAATGGAAAACCGTTGGTGAATCCGCACAGATTTCTTGTAGGTCCCAACTTATATATTTTTGTACAATGTTCTTGGTCATTTAGGATCTGGGCATACCGGGCCCACCGCTCCCCTCTAGTGGACAAACTGCCCCATGGCCCTTGAAGAGGGGTCCTCTAGGACCCTTGTTAGGTACAACCCAGTGTCCTTTTTTAAAATGTATATTTTCTGCAAGTTCTTCAATTTCAAAAATACCACAACTCTCTCATTGAACACAAGGTATAACCAGCCTTTTACAAAATACCCAACAACTCACAGGGGAGGCCAAAGCAGGGGAAATGTCACCTTAACTTCCTTTGCATTTCCTTCAGTCATTGGTTAGGATTTCCACACATTAAGGATTTTTCTCAGTGACAACAAAAGTTCCTACATTGTACCCCACATGTTGTCCCACATGTTGTCCCACATGTTGTCCCTCATGTTGTCCCACATGTTGTCCCACATGTTGTCCCACATGTTGTCCCACATGTTGTCCCACATGTTGTCCCACATGTTGTCCCACATGTTGTCAAGAACGCATCTCAATGACATTAACAGTGGCTTCTATTGACGCCCAACAACTTATTTTGTGTACTGAACAGTCCAGTTCCTACCTGGTAGTCATTGCTGGAGGCCTTGTACGCGGCACTGAGGGGCCTCATGGAGGAGCGCGGTGTGGATCCTTGATGGCTGGGGGTCCCATTCCTCACTGGGGGAGTGAACACAGAACCAGAACACGCTGGGCCTCGGTCTGAGCTCTCCATTACATTCTGAGAACGGGGGAGACACACAGAGACATGGGGGGAGACAGAAAGATGGAGGCCACTTGACAATGAGTAGAATTTCGGATGTACAAACTTAACGTACTTAGCGAGAAAAATTTGATTTTATCTTAATGAAGAAATGTTGTTGATGTTTACCGAGTCATAAGAAAACCCTTCATTTCATAATTTCTATTTACTTTTCAGTTAAAATATTGATGAGAAGAATAAAACCCAATCACCAATTTACACAGCGCCTTACCTTATCAATGCATGGTTTAACCCCGATCATTATAGCCTCGCCGTATATCTTTCCGTCTTTGCTTAGTGCTTTTCTTGCTTGGAGTTTAGACTGATACTGAATATGCATCCAGTTGCCGGTGTTAGACATCTAGTGGAAGCAAAATGGATGAAAACACAGAAAGACACAAAGAAACACCCACCCATTGTCTCGTTATAGGAGGCCAACATTCTTACCACGTGTTTCAGTATGTTTCCGTACTGGGCAAACTGGAGCAGAATATATGATGCAGAAGCCGGAGGGAACCTATATAACAAACATTATTCAGAAACCTGCTTATTTTCGAGGCCCTTATAAAACATAACGGCGAGGCACAAATCACACACTGGACACATTCATTTCAGTTGGCCTGGGTACACAAGGCACATTCATCCAGATTGACAAAGTAGTTCACACCAACAGTTTTTTTTGCAAGAAACAGCGGTTCTGATATCAGCACTGGACAGTCACGGTCATTGCTAGACGTTAAGAGGTGTGTGTAACAAACTTACCCAAACACAGTGACCCAGGTATCGTCCAGACGGTCTTCAGAAGACAGCGACTCTCCCTGGGTGAAGAACGGGTCGACCTGGGCAGGAGACATGACCGACTTGGCCGTGTGACCGATGCCGGCAGGACTGAATAGACCGGACGCTGATGAGAGGAAGACATTAGCAATGCTTGAATTTCCTCCCTGAGGAGAACGGGGACAAACCGGCAGAGTCACGTTTATGGGGAAAAGGTCTCACCTGTTCCTGGTGTGACCGCCATGTAACCTGACAGGGGGGTTTGTGTCAAAGAGAAGGGCTGAGAGGAGAAGACAACAGTTACTACTAATACCGGTATTAAACAGACAGCAAGAGCGCAGACTTAATCACCTGGGCCTATAATCAGGGACCTCCGTTGAGGTGTGTTATGACTGCAAAGCAAGATCACTCCACTGCATGAAAGATCATCACCTAGCCTCACAATCAACTGGAAAGTTATGAACCAGGCCGTCAGGGTTTGAAAGACGTCTTTTAGACCGTAAGCCCAGATGGGCCGGTCATCAGTCAATGGTCCGTTAAACCTACGCGTCAAGTACCTCGAGCAACTGGTTACAACGCCCTGATGTTATTGCGAAGCGTAGCTATTCTGGGCCGGGGGATGCCAGTCTGCTCAGGGGCCAGGAGGGGGAGACAAACCCTACGAGAACACTAACCTGTTTGTGTGCACCCATAGGTGAAAGGCCAATCGCAGGACTGGAGAGGTCATCGTAGATGCTCCTAACAGGAGGGGCGCCGCTCTTGTCTTTGGGCGTCGGAACCACGGGTTGGGGAGGAGAGTTACCTGGCGGAGGGTCGGAGGTCAGTGTGGAGAGGTCACAGTGCACTGGGGCCATAACGACACGTGTGTCAGTTGATTTAGCGAGATCAGCAGGGGATTTACACTGCAGCCATCTACATACGTGCGTGTTCATGTTGGCACACTAAATATGCAAGAACATTTCAGGACAAGGGTTAACCAGCTCAGGTATTTATCATTGTGCACCTTGATCTGTTTGTGTGCAATTTCTCAAGAATACTCTTTGTTGAGCATAGCTTATAGACAGAAGGAGTTGAATATCCTAAAATGACTGGCCTCCCTGAACATTACCACATTTATCGTTAGATACAAAAGTCATCTGGTGTTTATAATATTACCTCTCGGATAAAGGACGGCTAAGCCACACCAAATCTTTTTCCAGTTTGACATTAGGCTCAAGCAAGCGCCAGACCATACCTGCTTGAAGCGGTGACCTCATCTCCATAACCCCAAATGACCTGGGCTGGGGTGTGACTGGGGCCGGCAGATCCCCCATAAGAAACCCAGGCAAAAACTGGGCACCCGGGCCGGGCTTTGGTGATGTAGGGGAACCCAAAGTCATTGGTTCGGTACCTGGACATAATTGACAAGTGAATAAATAACGTACAGATACACTTTATGTTAGTACATAGGTGTGCTTTGTTAACTAGGTAGTTTGGACGGACTATGTGTATATACGCTCTTAAACCTCATATGTCAAACTAACATAGGTAGCTACTGTAGCTATTTAAAATATCGTAGTTCACTTTAGCTAGTCGTGTACTAATGTAATTACACCGAATGTGTACAACGTTGCCTTACTCACCATTCACTGACTTACTAGTACTACGGTAGTTAGTCAGTTAGCAATAAACATTGCAACACTAACATCACGATGGTTTCGCAAACATATGATGACAGCCAACTAGCTACATAGGCTAGCTAACATACGGTAACAGACAAGGCATTAAACCTAGTTATACCTAGCCATGGGATTCGGTTGATGTCGCTAGTATGTTAGGTTAGCTAGCAAGATAACAAATTTCTCGTAGATTTGCCTAGTAATAGGGACTTGCTGTACTAGGGACCTTATCTGCATATTAGTTTCAAAGAAGTTTAAAGCAAAAAAATCTAACACCGAAATGGTAGGTTAGCAAACGTATTGTGAATATTCCCTTTTCTCGCAAGCCGCAACTGTAGGTAGCAGTAGCTAACTCATGTGGCAATGCTAACCATGGTAATACGAAGTGTTCGCTAGTTAGTCATCCTATCGCTACCAATATATTAGTCTCCGTTTAGACGTCTGATGCTCAGAAATTGCATACTAAGTTACCGTACCCACCTTGGAATTCCATTAGGGACCACCGATTGTACCAAGCCTTGTCTCGTAGCACTCGAGTAAAGCAAAAAAAAAATGCTAACCAGACACACACACACGCCAGTGGGGTTGTAGACCCACCTTACATTTTCAAATGGTCGCAAATCGCGCGTTAATTCGACGGCACCAGTGTTCGCCTACCCTGGCCTACTGTTCTGAGAATCGAAACAAGCTCCGTTCAGTGTAAAGTTCAATACATGTTTGCGCTAATGGTTGGACAAAAATTGTACGGAGGATACTTTAAAGTAACAATACCACGTCAACTAATGGCGTTCAGACATTTGGACGTAGTTTTATATATACAGTCAAGTATTTGCCACTGGTGGTGGGGTCGTAGGTTTTGTCGGTGACTTTATAAATCTCTGTAATTGACACGAGATCGAGTCCTGTTAAAGTATAAAACGCACACTATCTATTGTACAAATAATTCGTATGTTGTGTTTACTCTGATACTTAACAAAAGTTGTAAGTAGGCGGATATCGCATTTTGAATGAAGTCACACAATCAATCAGCACTCCACACAAATCTATGGGGAGTAGACGTTTATATAAATGTATTTATGACCAGCAGATGTCACTACCGTGCACGGTTTAAAAACGTCGAGCAATTCACCTGTTTCAGAACTCAATTGCCCAATGTTATTGCTGCAGGAACGTGTTGAGCCGGGTTGATCTCTTCACTAGCAGCACATTTGATGACGTATAAAGATACTGCATTAAAGCAAGCGTGCACTACTTGTCAACTTAAATGAGTCATAACAAGATTCATGGGAAAGGAACATGTGATTCATTGGGCCCATGGCTTTGCGGGGCCCACTGAAATGTAGTAATGCACCATAGGCCCATGCCGTAATTATGCAAATGTGGCATTCCATTCGAAAGGAACGTACCTCCACTGTACTACAAAGGACAACTTTCCCACCAGAGTACCTACATTTCACAGGGGCTTTGTGTGGAAGAGGCAGTGTAGAAAACTCACTAAAATTGTAGAATCATGCCATGGGGCCCTAATGATACCATGCCGTTTGATGGCAGGTGATTGAAGTCAGAAAGGTTTGAGATGAACTCAATATAGTTTAAATAGGACAATCTCTGACAGCTCCCTTGACTATAGCGACAGCAGTCGGCCTGATTATAATGTCAGTACACCATTAACCCAAGTCAGTACACCTATATAAAAACAGATCTGAACAATGTAATATATAGATGGCTTGCATCATTTGCTCAAAACGGCTAAAATAAATGAAGGGAACATGTAGTCATCACAGTTAACACCAGTAGGGCATCCACCCAGCAGCAGGACCGGTATCTGCTCCTTTGTGCAGGAACAGGGGGAGCACTGCCTGAGCCCTACAAAATGACCTCCAGCAGGCTTCTGGTGTGCATGTTCATGGGCATGAGGACCCGATGTCCGCTTCTGCGCCCTGTGATCACACCCCAGCACCATGCTGCTCAATTGGCATTGGCCCGGGAACACCAGATCTGGCAAAATCAGACCCCCCGTCAGACCTTATGCTGGTGCAGTGGGCCCGGGGTTCCTCCTGGTGTAGGACAATGCCCGTCCTCATGTGGGCAGAGTGTGTAGGCAGTTCCTGGATGACAAAGGCATTGATGCCATTGACTGGCCCTCACGTTCCCCAGACCTCAATCCAATTGAGAGCCTCTAGCACGTTGTGCATCGGTGCATCTGCTACCGCCAAGTAGCCCCACAGACCGTCCAGGAGCTCACTGATGCCCTGACCAAGGTCTGGGAGGAGATCCCCCAGGACACCATCCTCCGTCACATCCGGAGCATGCCCAGACCTAGTCAGGCGTGCATACAGGCACGTGGGGGCCATACACACTAATGAATCACATTATGTCTTGATGAAATGGTAGTCATGAATAACGTTGGCACAGAAAACGATTAGGAATAGGGTTACAGCTGGCAGCACTAAAGAAAATCAATTAAGCTGAAACCAATTGGTGAAAGAACACACACACAGGAAGAATGTGAGTTTCCTATTCCTTGTTTGCTCTTTGCCTTTCTTAGTCTCTTCTCATAACCCTTTGGAGTCAAAAAGAGATGACGTGAGAACTATGTACTTAAGATATAGTTCATAGATGTATTCCAATACAGCAGACGCACACACATTAAGCCACACCCACAAGGCTACTCCTACTCTTTGTAGCTTTGTTTATTATTGAGCAGACTTGAAAAAACGAGTAAAAAAACGAATAACACATTATTAAACAAAAATGTTATTTTATTTATTAGAGCTAATCAGTAAATATGTCGTAAAAACATGCCATCATCTTCATGAATGTTTAAGTGTGCGGTGCAATGCCCTTTGAAATATTACTTTATTTTAAGTGTTCATTGATCGAAATGTTTCTGAGTCATAATCATTTAGAACTACCGAAATTAAAAGTTTTCAGAAATAATCGGTAACGCGAGTATTTTTACATTATAGTAGTGATGAACTATGAGCTTGCAGCAAGGGGACGACTTAAAGACAGATTATTATATTATTTGAAGTATAATAAATTAACAGGAATGTCGACGTTTACACGTTGCTAAACACTGATTACATTTCTTTTGACTACCTAACAGCTGTTTTAACAAGATCTGTGCGATCCGGATGCGTCCAGGTTTTCTTGTCAAGCATGCGCATTAAGAGCTTATGGCGATTACCTTATTTGGATATTGTAATTAGCAACTTCCAACAGCCTATCAGTAACCGGATGTGTTGGCATGTGATGCTCAAAGATCGCTTGGGAGGCGGTGTCAAATGTGGTGCTGACATCAAAACCAGCGGGCAAGACACAGCGCTCTCAGTGTAGGGAAAGGCAGGGATGAGATGTGTCAGGGAAGTTGGTTTCTATGAAACTTAGGAAAATTGACCAAATAACATACAAAACATACCAATCCCTCTTGAACTAATAGTCTGCCCCCAGGGTTTAACATTTATTTCAGTTAATTGAAGAAGGGCATCAACACTCACTATTCTGACACTTTTTTTGTAAAGAATGTGTGAGGCAGTTAGCTAGCAAGCTAGCTAGCTGAGGCGGCAGGAGGAGAACAATAGATTTTTTTTCCAGGTTTTGACCGGTTGCACTGACACACAGTCCATGCAGAACGTGTCATCACCAACACAATGCCCGTGTTACTTTTTCTGATAGACACGTCCGCTTCAATGAACCAGCGCACCCATCTGGGCACTACCTATCTGGACATAGCAAAAGGCGCTGTTGAGACTTTCATGAAGGTATTGTAAACCCAGGGCGTATCACCCTGGAACACCCCACGCGGAATAGCGGTTTAGATAATCTTGTGTTAAAGTCGCTAATCCTGCCCAAATAATGGCTCGATAAACGTGTATTATTCTTCCCACAGCTCAGAGGCAGAGATCCGGCGAGTCGAGGGGACCGTTACATGTTGATAAATTTTGAGGACGTTCCCCTCGGAATCAAGGTAGAGTTTATTTTCGGTCATATCCAGTTTCACATTACGCAGATAGCCGGATTGTCTTCTCAAATTACGGTCACTATATCAGTTGTGTGAAATATCTTCGGACGGAGCATTCGTACCCTTTTTAAAACATGGCCGACATTTTGTTTCTATTTGAGCAGAGCATGGAACTCTGGGTGATATTTATACAAATAGATACTTAGCTAGCCACATAGCGACGTGGTGTGAACTTAGATACTAGTTCCTAACTTAACAGCAAAAAGCTGACACTAGTTTAAAACGTAAGTTTTGCATTTTGTCTCTATGGACCGTCCTTTGTAAATGTGATTATAGTCTTGTCCTTGTTGACAATTTGTAAATGGTGGAATTATATAGGTGGATAAATCTATCTATTCCATAACAGGTCTATAGGAATTTAATTGAACCTTAAAATCCATCTGTAAGACAAAATGAACTATTGTTCACTGCCACATATTGTCTCTCCCTATTTCAAAAGGCTGGATGGAAAGAAAGCCATTCCACTTTTATGACAGAGTTGAGGAACCTTCAAGCAACGGGACTGACAACTGTCGGACAGTCTTTGAGGACCGCTTTTGATTTGCTCAATCTAAATAGATTAGTGTCTGGGATAGACAACTATGGACAGGTATGTATGCTTAGATGTAGGGAGGGCAGATTTTCTTCTTTATTTGCCCCAACCTCATCCCCTGCCCAGCTCACAGTCTTACAAGCACTCCACTCCACATGGCCCCTAAACACACACGCTCACCTTGAGTGACAAGTGATTACAAAAACCTACCATGGATTCCATCAATTTATGGACTGGAACGATTTGTTTTGTCCGTGCTTTATATTCTTCCTTTCTAAATCTTACACTTCTGTCCAGAATAACGTTTCCCATGAGCTACATTCATCCCTCGAACTATAGGCGTAGAAGAGGAATGGGTGGTTAATAGCATGTCCCCTACAAATAGTATGGTTGGCAACTTAGCCGCCATGGGTGAGAATCGTGCACGCTACCTTTTGGGTCTTCCGTCGGCCGGTGTCGGTGCGGTCTGACCCGGGTAGGGTTGCGTTACCTCACCTGATGGCGGCGCTCCTATCTTTGATAGCTCCGTCTGGGATTTAGTTGCTGCTGCACACGATCGTTTAGGTGGAAGATATGTTCTACCTGTCGAGTTGTGATGTGTATGCATTTTGTCAGCCGGAAACCCCCCTAAGGATTTGACATGTGGATTTTATTCAGTATTTATTGCCCAGGGATTTATTTTTTTATATCCAGGCCAGTTGGCAGGCTTTCAAAATAATATTAACATAAACCAAGCAGTCATAAATTGTACACCATCAAACTTGGATTCACACAAATTGCCTCCTAGACGCACAGGGCAACGCGCTCCTTTTGACACACAGGTCAACGCACTCCTAATGACATTGTTCAGTGGCTCATAACTAAAAATCAAGTTCCCGGGCTTTTCTTCCTCTTTGGTCTTCTGATTCAGCATCTCTTATATCACATTAAGTTCTGTGGTAATGCTCCAGAAGTGGGCGATTTAAATACACGGGTATTAGAGGAGTCAACGTTTACATTCACTCAGTGTCGGCATGACTGAAAGGAAGTTCTACCCTCCCTACGGCACCTACACGGATTTGGCCTGGACTGGTATTTCAGAACATGTCCATTATAATATGTTTGCTCTTTGTATAACACTTCTCTACGGTTTTCTACAGTTTCTTCCTAATGAATATACCCTGGTTATTGATCTGCAGCCATGCTTTGGCCTCTCCTCTTTGGGTTATCGCGTGATGCTACTCTGTCTTCTCCTGGCCGTTGTTTTGTTTTCAAATCTCCTGTGTTTTCTACATTAGTGTGAGTGAATGCCCTTATGACGGTCATAAACGGACTCGTGCATTTTAACTTTTTTGATCACATGATCTGGAAAAGCTCCTGGCCCTGAACTAGAATCACTGATCAGCTCAGCAAGGCAAAGTTGAGTAGCTGGTTTTAATCCAGCTAGTCTACATGTCTTTGCTGTTACAATCTACTGTCTTATGCTCATTCCTGAGTAAGATGACAAGACACGGATGAACTGCAATGGAAAATGACTCCGCTTTATTATTGTGTGCTCTTCTTGACCGGTGCCTTATATGAAGATGGACTTACATCTCTCCCTGTAATCCCCGGTGTATATGAGGAGAGAACCCCGGAGTATATGAGGAGAGAACCCCGTTGTATATGAGGAGAGAACCCCATTGTGTATGAGGAGAGAACCCCGGTGTGTATGAGGAGAGAACCCCGGTGTATATGAGGAGAGAACCCCGGTGTATATGAGGAGAGAACCCCGGTGTATATGAGGAGAGAACCCCGGTGTATATGAGGAGAGAACCCTGGTGTATAAACCTGGATTATATATATCAGGTTCAGCCCGGTGTGCTCTCATAGCAGATAACATACTGTGCTCAACAGTCGTCCTTGTCTGGAGGTTGTGAGTGTGTGAGTGCTTAACCAGTATCTCCAGGGAGACAGAGGGACAATATTGGCCCCTTGAAGGGTGACACACACACACACACACTATTCATAATGGATGTGGAACGATGTTGCCCCAGCAGACGAGCACATTTGGTGAAGACCATACTTTGACCACACACACACGGAGACCACACGCACATGACCGCAGTCTTATTTTGGCAATCCAGTCTTGGTCAGTGTGCGGTCCGGATTTGGTTGTCCATGTCGGTGTGCGCCTCGGCCACTCATTAGCCTTATTTGGCTTCCTTTGCTTTGTGTTACTCCTCCTCTGCTTTGTGTTACTCCTCCTCTGCTTGTGTTACTCCTCTGCTTCTTGTTGTTTTCAGACTGCTGCCATTTCATGTACTCTCTTTCCTGGTCCCTGGAATCTGCGGCACTGCTTTCACATGTGGTGTCATTTCCAGTTTGGATGGGGTTGGGGTGGATGCAGAAGAGGTCCGTTTTAGACTATTGAGACCCCCTTTATCTGCTTATTCTTTGGTAAACGATCTGTGTGAAGGATCTTTTATTGTTGTTGCCCAGATGGGGAATGGTAGCAGGGCAGGGCTTATGCAGATTTAACCAAGTCAGGATATGCCTCACGTTGAATCTGCTGCCTGAGGTTTATGATGGCTTGCCACGTGTCATTGTGAAGATACATTTTCAATACGCGCAGGGTTTTGATTGGGTGCCCAGTGGAGACCTTCACCCTCCATGCAGGGGGATATAACTGATTAGTGACCTAGGAAATCAAGAGGTTTAAGGGAAGACTTCCAGATGCTTGACCACCCATGGAACCCGGTTGACTCCCGTGTGGCCCAGAGAGGCCATAATGTCCTGTCCGGTAGATGTTGCTGCCGCCCTCCCTGACACTGTTCTAGGAGAGTAACCTAATTTATGCCTGCCCAGATTTAGAGGTAAAAGGAGAGGAGCATCTACGTCTTACACACTATGTCCAAACTGCCCGCTGATTCCTTTGGTATAACACAACGTTACTTTCAGCCCAATGCTCTCAGTCAAGTTTGTTTTTTGGCCCTTCATGGCAAAACATTGGGCACCCTTGCACTAGACTAATAGTTTTCAGGAGTATGGACCGGAGTTCAATTGTCCTGCTAAAGTATAAACTAATTCCACTTTAGGTCAAATGTCAGATTTCTGTTGATTCTGTTGTACTTGCTTGATTAATCGGTCACCCAACACCCGTTGAAAGGAACATTTTAACGCCAGATTCCCTTCATGGACTGAGTTCACCGGCAGTGAACTGTAAGTCCACGTCTGTGTCTCTGGCTTTGCTTACACAGTGAACATCCGAACCGGCCTCTGGGTTAGGGCTCCACCCTACTCCCCACCTCCCTCTCTCCTGGGATGACTCGTTCAGATGCCGGGCAACCTGAAGGGCACTTCACTACTCTGACAAACTTCTGGACTGCATTGGTCCCCTACACACACACACACACACACACACCCCCGTACCGTCCTGTTACCAGCTGCTAACGTGGGGCTAGGCTGCAGTTATGGCCGGCCATTGACTTGGCATGCTAATCCATTATTGTCTAATCACCCCACAGGTCGTTGAGCGCTAGGCTGCGTAGGAAATGGCGTCCCGAGCACTACTTTTGAGTGTGTTCTTTCCTCCCCGGCCCTTCTCCCGGAAACGTAGATGTGATCCTAAAACCCCTTGCCGGGTTTAAACAGGCTTTTACTTTGTCTGTCTGCTGTGTACATGCCAGATTAGCATGCTAAGTGGACCCTGAATAGCGGAGGATATCATTAGTGCGTGCTTGGAAGGAGAACTCAAGGTTGTCATGGATACCCGGCCTCGTCAGTCCGGGCATTCGTGTTTAACTTGAGTTTGTTTATTGAACTGCCGATCTTTTACCGAGTGTGAGAAGATAGTGAGGCGAGACCAGGAGGGATGATATTGTCTGTGTCAAGCGGACAGGAATCCTTTTTCCTTGACCAGACTTCATCCCTTGGCAGAGCGGGTGTGAATTGGAGTGGCAGTATGTATGTATTGCTCACTGTAGGACTTCCTGTGGCCATGTTCTTTAAGGGCGGGGCTGCTGTATGACAGTTTACTGATAACCCTCCCTGGCCGGATTCGTTGTACAGGCTGTTCATGGCGGGTGTCCTGTTCTCACTGGTCTTCGCAGGTGTGCCCAAGCCGGCTCTTTCCAGACGTTTTGTGAAGTGTTCGATATGTAGGCTACTTCAGCTGTGGCGTAACCTTTTTGATGCGTCATAGACACAAGTCATTGCCGTTTCCCAATTGTGACGAACGTTTTTCAAAACACATCCCTCAACCGATGCCGTCAGCTTTCCCTCGGTTTGCAAGTGGCTGAACTTCACTGCAAATGCCCTCGAAGTGAATGGGCGCTATGCTGACTGTCCCAAGCTGTATATGAAACCATACACAAATGGGGATGACATGGTTTTTCAAGCACTTTCTTGCTTCTTCGGACAGGAAAGTGGGGAGAGACGAGAGGTTTTGCTGGAAGTGTATTGGACGGGGCTATAATTGTAGGAAACCACCAGGCAACACCAACAACACGTGTGCCAACCGTGTTTATAATGGCATTGAGGTGGGTTAGTGAAACAAAATGCTTCGTCCAGTCTTAGTTGTGGCGTTTGGGCCTTTCCCATTGGTCCTCAGTGTGGAATCATGGGATGAATGTACGCTTTGTTATAAGGCGTGTAGATGAACAACAGGACTGTCATGTCGCTGGAGATCAATGCGTCATGAGTGTTTTAGCCCAGGAGTGGAGGAGGTAGTTCCTGTCGTGTGTTGGTTGGTGGAGGAGGTAGTTCATGTGTGTTGGTTGTTGGAGGAGGCGCGGTCACATTTGTGCCCCCCCCCCTCCCCAAACCGTCCTCTGTACCCCAAGGAATGGACCTCATGCTGTTGGCTTCTCTCAGTCCCACGACTCATAAAACAAATCCCCACCCACATACATACATGCAGAAGCAAGCTCTGTAATTGCTATTTGGATGTTTTTCAGTGCTGGTCTGATTTGTCAGAAGGCTTACTGAAATTGCCTGCACTCTGAATTTGGGTGTCTGCCTTTGCGCCCATGCACTCTATTTCAGTCTCTGCCTTCACCCTGTGGGCTCAGGAAGTGGATTTACAGGGAGCTTTTTGGCAATACATTTTCCTACTAACTCACTGTCTGTTGCCTTTTGGGTTTGAAGTATTTGCATTCAACACCTAATGCCCCCCCCCCTCTCAATCTTCCACTACAGGGAAGGAATCCTTTCTTCCTCGAGCCATCTATCATCGTGGCGATCACCGATGGCAACAAACTCACCAGCACTGGCGGAGTCCAGGACGAGGTCAGTCATCACGCTTGCCATGACGACCTGGGGGCTAATGCCACTCGAATGTACTTCCCTCAGGATCGTTCTTCTGGCCTGGTCGTCACACGGTCTCTAACCTTCTGTCTGCGTCCCCAGCTCCACCTCCCCCTGACCACCCCCATGCCTGGCAGTGAGCTGACCAAGGAGCCCTTCCGCTGGGACCAGCGTCTGTTTGCCCTGGTGCTCCGGATCCCTGGACACGCCTCGGTGGAGCCGGAGCCTCTAGGGGGCGTTCCGTCGGATGACTCGGCCATTACCCCCATGTGCGAGGTCACCGGAGGTGGGTGTGTCGGCCGCTCTGTGTGTATGGAAGTCCTTAAGGGTATTTCATACTTGTACTTAAAAGCGGGTGCATGAATTGTGTGAATTTGTTTGTTTGTTTTGGGGACCATTTACCCTTGGCTGGAGTTTTCAGCAGTTCCTGCCTTCTGCCCTCTTGGTCTCTCCTTGTGGTGGGTTAGGTGATGACACGTTATGTCCTGGTTGTTGGCTGGAAATGACTTCCAAGCACTTGGCAAGGTGATGGTGTCTCTTCCCGAATCTTTTTTTTTTTTTATGAGGCCAGGCCACAATCTAAAATTTGACGAGACTAAGTAGCAGAAAATATCTCCAGTCTACTTTTGTTTTGGTTGTAGATGGACAATGTTTTCTGTTAAACTGTTAGCGCGATCTGGGTCAATGTTAGGAAACCCCTTTTTTTTTTATATAATTTGATGTTTTTTCTGTTTTTGCTTCAGATATTTTATTGCTGTTGTACGTAGTGTCTTAGTGGGGTTGTTGTTTATTGGTCTGCTCATAAGGTTTAGTGGCCATAATGAAAGCCAGGTTTTGCACATGACTCATGATGCACTGGTCGCGTTTAGTAGCGCCACCGTGTCTGTGACCTCATCTGTCAGTCGTGTGTCCGTGTCAGTGACCTCATCGGTCAGTCATGTGTCCGTGTCAGTGACCTCATCTGTCAGTCGTGTGTCCGTGTCTGTGACCTCATCTGTCAGTCGTGTGTCCGTGTCAGTGACCTCATCTGTCTGTGTTCCTCCCAGGTCGCTCCTACAGTGTGTTCTCCCAGCGCATGTTGAACCAATGTCTGGAGTCTCTGGTGCAGAAGATCCAGAGTGGAGTGGTCATCAACTTTGAGAAGACCGGCCAGGATCCGCCTCCGTTAGAAGGTAAGATTGACAGGACATAGAGAGGAACCAGGCTACTGGAGGGTAGCTCTCCAGGAGTCTGGCTCTTACCCACGTGCACATGTTGACCCTCCCTCCAGATGAGGTCCCGAAGCTCGGCCTCCAGCCCTGGCACAGCTGCCACAAGCTCATATACGTGCGTCCCAATCCAAAGACCGGCGTTCCCATCGGCCACTGGCCCATCCCGGAAGCCTTCTGGCCGGACACCAACTCCCCCACGCTGGTGAGTGTCGTCCTGGTTTTGCCGTACCCGTGGACTGATGTCCGCACCAACTCTCAGTGGTTAGGTTTTAAGGGTGTTTCCTCCTCTAACACCTGTGTTGTGTGTGTTTTGTGGTGTTTCCTCCTCTAACACCCGTGTTGTGTGTTTTGGGTGTTTCCTCCTCTAACACCTGTGTTGTGTGTTTTGGGTGTTTCCTCCTCTAACACCTGTGTTGTGTGTTTTGGGTGTTTCCTCCTCTAACACCTGTGTTGTGTGTTTTGGGTGTTTCCTCCTCTAACACCTGTGTTGTCATGTCCCTCCCAGCCCCCCCGCTCGGCACACCCACACGTCCGTTTCTCCTGCATGGACTCTGAGCCCATGGTGATCGACAAGGTTCCCTTCGACAAGTACGAGCTGGAGCCGTCGCCTCTCACGCAGTACATCCTGGAGAGGAAGTCCCCTCACACCTGCTGGCAGGTGATCAACACGCAGGCGCCCTAGAAATGAATCAATCAAATGTTCCGTTTACAATCATTCTCTCTGTAATGTTGATAGAACTGTCATCTGGTAGATTACTGACTTGTTTTTCCTTTCCGTTTTTTCCTCTTCCTCCCTCCCACCTATAGGTGTTTGTATGTAACAGTGCCAACTACAGTGACCTGGGTCAGCCGTTTGGCTACCTGAAGGCCAGCACAGCTCTGAACTGTGTCAACCTGTTTGTCATGCCTTACAACTACCCTGTCCTGTTACCTCTACTGGGTAAGACCTGCCTGGACCCTGTCCTAATACTAACTACCCTGTCCTGTTACCTCTACTGGGTAAGACCTGCCTGGACCCTGTCCTAATACTAATTACCCTGTCCTGTTACCTCTACTGGGTAAGACCTGCCTGGACCCTGTCCTAATACTAATTACCCTGTCCTGTTACCTCTACTGGGTAAGACCTGCCTGGACCCTGTCCTAATACTAACTACCCTGTCCTGTTACCTCTACTGGGTAAGACCTGCCTGGACCCTGTCCTAATACTAATTACCCTGTCCTGTTACCTCTACTGCCTGGTCCCTGTACTAATTGTTGATCTAGGTGGGTAGATTATAACATAAGACAGGATGTCTCAGGGGTGAGTTTTCTTTTTGAGCCATGCTGTTTTGGGCCAGCCAGGCCAGTAGAGGGCGCTGGTGATTCTCCATGAGGGGCCTGCTGACTCTGTGTTGCTCCTTGCAGATGACTTGATCCGGGTGCACAAGTTCAAGCCCCCAGTGAAGTGGCGCCAGCTGTTTGAGACCTACCTGAAGACCATGCCGCCGTACTACATCGGGGTAAGTGTGTCCTCTCCTGTAGTGTGTGTCCTCTCCTGTAGTGTGTGTGTCCTCTCCTGTAGTGTGTGTGTCCTCTCCTGTAGTGTGTGTGTCCTCTCCGGTAGTGTGTGTGTCCTCTCCTGTAGCGTGTGTGTCCTCTCCTGTAGCGTGTGTGTCCTCTCCTGTAGCGTGTGTGTCCTCTCCTGTAGCGTGTGTGTCCTCTCCTGTAGCGTGTGTGTCCTCTCCTGTAGCGTGTGTGTCCTCTCCTGTAGCGTGTGTGTCCTCTCCTGTAGCGTGTCTGTCCTCGCGCGGCACGGCCTCCCTAACAGAGGAGATCGCTGATGTCATAATGTGTTTTTGTTTGCAAGTGTGTGTGTGTGTCACAACGTTAGTCTTCCCTTCCTCTCCTCTTCAGTCCCTCCGGAAGGCGCTGAGGATCATGGGAGCGCCCAACCTCCTGTCGGACAGCATGGAGTACGGCCTGAGTTACAGCGTGGTGTCCTACCTCAAGAAGCTCAGTCAGCAGGTTGTCCACCCCCCC
>JACXGK010008569.1:0-21357 GCA_016801125.1 Novumbra hubbsi | reverse complement strand
TGGGAGTGGTGTTGGGAAGAGAAGGAGGGGGGGCTGACATGAACAGTCCATCACATAGAACTGAATTAAAGACGACAGAACCACCTTCCTCTGGCTTTGACCTTCACACTGAGGATTAATGCTGGTCATGACCTCCACAATAAAACATCCTGATACCTCGCCACACACGGGACGCTAACTAAGACCAGGAGAGCATAAAGCGAGAGATGAGGAGAATTGAGAAATTACTAAATAACGAGTGACACGTCACAGATAGGAGCAAATGAAAGAAAACACTCCGTTTCCAGCCCACTGCAAGAATTGACCTTTTCGGAAAAAGAAAAAAAAAGGAAACTTGTTTGCTTCTCCCTATCATTCTGGGTCCTCTCCTCCCTCAGCTTCTACTCCTCTCATCTTATTCTCCTCACTCTCCTTCTTCTACTGCCTCACAAATCACGATCTGTCGTTGTCCTCTCCTCTCTCTTTATCCCCTCACCAGGTAGTAGGTTTGTTACCAGTCTGCTACGTTACATCCCAAATCTGAGCACATCCTCACAGCAGAAATCAAGACAATGGCTGGAGGAAGTTAGATATGTGCTACAATGGTCAGAGTGAATGCCTGTTGAAATAATGTTACACATGGTCAGTTTTTACCTTAAATACGTAGTCATCACCATACCTTTGAGTCAAAGGGGCCTATTCAGATTACTGAGAGTTATTGGGTTTTAATTACATTTTAAAAACATCACTGAACCGTCATCAAAAGTTGTCTCAGACTTTAAAAAAGGAAATCAGAGCAAGTGTTCTTTAAAAGGAAAGTAACATTGTATTATTTTACACTTACCGAGGAGTTTGGTGGACTATAGTTCAGACGTTTTGAAGTTTGACAGCCATGAAAACCAACATGCCATGATGGCCCAACAGTAGGTAGCTAGCTAAACTCAGCTTACTTCACTAACTGAGCAAGCATGGCCAGCCCCAGGGGGCCCCGGGCAGCTAGTGAGCTTCAGACCACTAAGGAAGGTCCCCAAGAGCTATTTTGTTTAGGGCCCCCAAAAGGCTAGGGCTGGCACTGTAAGCAATCCATTCAAACATTAAATAAAACAAAAGATAATACAGAGTTATGGATGATGCTAACTGTGTACCGCACACTGCTAAATTAATAAAGATAAATTACAAAAAAATACAATTGAAAATGTAAATTCAATATGCAGCACTAAAAGCATTCGGCCCATGGAGTCATTTTTCACAACAATTATTCAACTCTGCCCAAGGCAAGAGTTAGCATTGTTAGCATTCATGAATTAAAACTGTGTCCCAAATTCAAGTTATGTCCTGGTGTTGGTCCCAAAGAACCGGTCTTGCTATATATCTCATTATGAGGGTAACAACCACTTAGCATTCGCTATCTACCGATCATTGCCAAATAACAGAGGCCGTGTCTGGTGGCTTCAAAAATATTTTTGCAAGTCAAAAAATTGCAACAGCTGTTTTGTCAGTATGCACTCCAAAAATGTAAATGCCAGCCTGACAGATTGCTGAATATTCTTTTTTTCAGATTGCTGAATTCTTATTTTTTTAAGTTAGTTAATAATGCTAACCCCAGGCTTGGACAGAGATGAATAACGGTTTGTCGGCCTTCAAGAACAACTCAGGGTAAGCGTTATTTCACCTAAATAGAAAACTAAATAGAAAACAATATCAATAGAATTATGTAACTAACTAGCCAACTTGAGGGTTAGCTTGCAAGGAGTCAAGACATCTGCCTGCCTTGACTCCAGCTAACTGCGATTTAAAAGAGCTATTACCAGTAAAACATGCTTACAGTATAATGGCCCCAGTACAATGGCTCTTACTGGACAGTATGCTTCCAAATTTACGTAACTATGAACATTAGATATCCAAACCTAAACCTCTTTTGTCACTGCTAAAGTGAACGTAATACACATAGAATTTGCAATATATTCAGACTGCAGTGATTTGTGGTAAATATTTGTAGCAGAAGGATCGCTCGTTCGGTCAGAAGGTATTAGCCAATCATTTAAATTTTCACAATTTCACGCAAATCTTGTGTATGCCTTATTAATCTCAAATGTTTTTTGGGGGGTGAAAAGACCCTAAGATATCTCCATCAGAGCTAAACACAAGGATTGTTAGGATTGTTTAGTGTGGACATATACTGCCCTTCAGGGAAGGAGTATGCTACAAGGGAGTTTTCAGAACACAAACATGGTAATCAAGCCATTGGTCTTGTGCTATTTTACTTCTTACACACACATACACACACACATACCCTTGGGTTAGCCAATAATTGTAACCCTGAGTCAGTAGCATTCGGAGGCTAACCCCTTGGCTAACCCCTATCCAGCGCGAATGCAGTGTATACTGCAGGTTGAAAGCTGTGGAACAAACACACTCAAACACACACAAGCACGCAGACACACACACACACACACACAGAGCCTGGCGGATGGACTGGCGCAGGCGGGGGTCAGCCATCAGGGTCATGATCCACACCCCATAGCGAGCCAGCCAGTCCACAGCCATACTGTGGTGTCAAATCAGCTTTAACACCCTGGCAGAATGCCTTGCCTTCCAAACACGCACACACGCGCACTGACACACACACACACACACACACACAGGCTCACACACAAACACGTTCTATAAACATATCAACGCAGAGTTTTACACTCACCAGAAAGAAACATACGAAGAAGAGAAAAAAAATACATTTAACATTTCCATTGAAGGATTCGTTAGTTCCAACTAGAAGCCTGCACATACATTTCTACAGACGCACTGCGAATAATGACCAGCACTTCAATGGGGAGTTTGTGAAAAAAAAACATGTCATTTTTATTCCATACATTTCTTAATATGGCACATGAACATAGAATGATTGGCCTGAAAAAGATTTGTCAAGGAACCTTGAAGCAGAGCAGATCCCCTCTCCTCTACACATGACAAGTTCCCGGTGTTAACACACAGCCATGATTAGAACGGGATATAACAGAGTCAGAAGGAACTATCACAAGAACAACCTTAGTCAGGATTGCAAAAGAAAAAGCGGAGCAAAGGAGCAGATGGGGACTGTGTTTAATTAAACAGAGGGAAGGAAATATCTCAACTAGCTTGTTATGGTGCTTGTTTGCCCTTCTTTCCTGAGAGGTTTAGGGTTGATGCAACGCGGAGTGTGTGCGCGAGCGCGCGTGTGTGTAATTCCGAGGTTAGTGGAGAGTCATGGCTCTCGTCATCTATCAAGAGGGGGTGGGTGAAAATGGTGGAAATTATGAAAAAAGAGCAGGAATGATTGGATTGAGAGGGGTGGAGGAAAACAGGAGATAGAAGAACAAAAAGAGGGAGATGAAGTGTGTGTGTGTCAGATGTAACAGGCTATGGCGGATCTTTTATCTAAATGTCTTAGGTTGAATAAAGGAAGAAAAGGTGAAAAGTCAGCGCCTCCACTTCCCCTGGGTTAGGGGTGGTGAAGTCATTGGGCCTGCGCCTCCACTTCCCCTGGGTTAGGGGTGGTGAAGTCATTGGGCCTGCGCCTCCACTTCCCCTGGGTTAGGGGTGGTGAAGTCATTGGGCCTGCGCCTCCACTTCCCCTGGGTTAGGGGTGGTGAAGTCATTGGGCCTGCGCCTCCACTTCCCCTGGGTTAGGGGTGGTGAAGTCATTGGGCCTGCGCCTCCAGCTTAGAGTGACGTACTGGAGTATTCCTCTCTGTCTTCCCACATCTCTGACTCTTTCTCTCTCTCTTACACACACATATACACACACGCGCACACACACTCTTACACATGCCCCTACCACCCAAACACACATATACTGACATGGAAAAACACAAATACACTGTCTATACCCACAGATACAGTGAAGCCTGTCCAGCACCGCACCCAGACAGGATTGAGAGTGACAGGCTTCTCCCTGTGTCCTCTGACAGTCAAAATCGTCGCTCATCTCTCCTGTCTCCTGCTCTCTCACTTTTGCTCCTGGTCTCTGATTCCCGAGGGGGTTGAGGTAGTGGACTGCTGATGTTAGGAGCAGGGATTGTTCTGGGGTAACTGGGAAGCCACATTGGATATATGTCGTGAATATAGAAGGATGATAAAAGTCTGCTAATGTCCTGCTAAATGCTCGGTAAACACTTGGTGAGCGTTGTAATAACCTGGTTAAGTCAAGTCACACCGGAGTTCCAGAGCATCAGAAGCATCAGACGTCTCACTTAGCTATTAGCCGTCGGCGGGCAGAGGGATACAAACGAAGTCCGGGACGGGGAGGGGGTGGGGGGGTTGCAGGGTGTCAGACATGCACCGCACGGGAGAAAGCTTAACAGACATATTACGAGAAGGACGTGGGAGACCAGCCTGGATAGATCAATGGGCTCCAATGAGGAACGCAGCACGCCTCCAAAACTGACTAAGGGGAGCTGAAGGGAAGCTGAAGAAAACTCCAAATGTAACTCTGAATCAATATATCCAGTAAAAGTGGCAATTGGCAGTTTCCAGTGATACTTGAGGAATATACGTTTTAAAGGACTCATGAACGTAGTACAACAGTTATGCCAATCAGAACCCAAAATATAAGCTTGTTGTACTACAATGTAAGTGAACAATGTAGGGGACCCGACGGGACATGACATAACAGACGGGACATGACGGGACATGACGGGACATGACGGGACAGGACGGGACATGACATGACGGGACATGACGGGACATGACGGGACATGACGGGACATGACGGGACATGACGGGACATGACGGGACAGGACGGGACATGACGGGACAGGACGGGACATGACGGACCCAACGGGGTATGTATTGTATTGAGGAAATAGACGCACAGGTGCTGGCAGCATGGGCAGCTGTCTCTGGGTCAGGCCGCAGAGCCCTGACCCCTCCCCCAGCTCTGCCGCACGGACCACTCTGGCGGCTCTAACCCCAGGTGTGAAGCGTCTGGTACCGCGTCACCCACGGGGAGGTCCGGACCAACGCTCCGAGGGGCTCCACCTAATCACCTGTGCCGGATGCAGCCGGACGCCCGCGGGGCAGGCCGACATTTGCCCTTCAAGGCGTTGTAATGTCACACCGCCGTCGCTGCCGAGCCTCAAAACAAGCGCCAGAGACAGCAGAGTGCCGGATGTGATGCCGCGCTCCCGTAAAAAGGGTGGATCTGTGCACCCGCGTGGCCGTGGAGGAGGGCAGAGGAGAGACAGAGGGGTGGGGGCGGCGTGGGGGCTCGTCCTCTGAGAGGAGCACAGCTGCTGGCTCAGCGTATCCTTTAACAGCCGCCCCATTGGTTCAGGACATTCCGATGCCATTCCACAACCGCACAGCGCATCCCTGAACAGGCACGGTTCCACATTCCAGGGGACGCCGGGGCATTGTACAACATCTGTCGAGGCTTTTTCCAAACCTCTAGACCGGACCCCTTTGGATGAGAGAAGTCGAGTGCTCTAATCTAGAACTTCCAGTAATGAGGATTTGAATGTTCTAGAACGTTCAGAGTGTTCCTGGACGCAAGGGAGTGGGGAAGGGAGTGTCACTGCAGAGGAGCGTGACACTGTGGTGAGGAGGACCTAGCCTCACGATGTGCTCCACCAATGGAGGCTACAGAGAGCGCCAGTCCCAGTAGAGTAACACTGATGGCTGCTTCTTGTTAACCCTCATCTAGGCCCCCTCCAGCGCGGCAACAGTCATCCACAGGAGGTGGAGTCATCCAGGATGAGACACCGCTCATCTCCCCCGCTTCACGGCTCCACTAACACTCACATGTCCCCTCAGTTGTACATCTCCCTAGTCGACCAAAACGGATATCTTTTGACAGAGGACATGGTTTCCAAGGAAACAATAAAACAAGCCAAGAGTTAATGTCTCTCCTTTCTCAGACGAAGGACATCTCCACAGAACATAAAGCCTCAACCTCAGAGCAGCAGAGCTGCCGGGAGTTGCCGATAGGTTTGTGTTAAGCTCACCGCACACAGACACACATCATTAAGAAAACCCCTTTCAATCAGTCAATCAGCCAGTCAATCTACAACTGTGTGTGTGAGTGTGTGTCTTTTTTTTTACCCGTGTGTGTACAACAGAAAGGCTTGTGTGATAAGTTCCTGCAGGCACACATGACGCAGATAGATGTCCATGAGAATCTGATTTCAACCTCCATAAATCCTCTGAACATGCACAGGAGGTACCCCCAGAGCCTGCTCCAAACACAGACAGTACAGTCCAGCATTGAAAAACCTGCCTCACAGAAATAGAGTACACATAAAAAACATAAAAAACCCCACTGGCCTCACAGTAATAGAATTGCCCACAGACCGTCCCCAAAAAAATCCTTCCATCTGACGATGACCAGGCAGTGTCAGAGTAAAGTTGGAGAGAGTTTAGAAGACGTTCTAATAAAACCCACATAGAAACTAAAATGTCATCGACAGAATGAGCCTTGACATCTTTTTTTTTTGTCTAAAGCACAATGGACAAATCATCAATCAAAGTTGTTATTTTTATGAGGATTTTGCCTTTCCCAGGATTAACAAGCATGCTTTTAGATCGTAACAACTAATTCTCGTCAACAGTTCTACCTCGGAAAGATGATGTCTGAATGGCATCTCATTCTTTCCCGACTGGTTTTCACAATGACTCACTCAGTGAAACAGTCTCCACCTGAACCACATCCTTAGTGGTCATCTGTGTCGTCACCGTGATGTGAACCAACAGCTATTGGCCATGTTTCTCTGGCGTCCGATGGCCGTTTAAAAATCTGATAGCAATGATAATGCTTATAAATTACAGCGGTTTGAAGCTTTTGGCCTTGACAACGAGGAGAAAAATTTGCATTGGCGCTTGAGCACATGAAACTGCTTTTCAATCATGTAAGGGACCCTACTGTCATTTCACCTACAAACTCACCTAAAAACTCACCATTTGCTCACAACTGCATCACATCCTTAATTCTGTCTATCAAACCCTTGACTAATGAAGTTTCTCTACACCAGAGCCTGAGCTAGAACAAGCACTCGAGTCAACTGAGTCCATCGACCCCTGTCCTAACAGAAAACACCACGGCCTTAATGGGCTGGTTAAACACCAAGGATAACCAGGGCCCTGTGACAAGTGACCTGACCCAAAGCCTGTAACCTGAGACTGACTACGGGTTGGGAGAAGCACAGGCTAGCGGAATGCTAAAGAGACTGGTCACGATTGAGCAGAACTTTGATCTCTTGGGCTTATCCAAATAGGCAAAAAGGAGAGGGGAAAAAATCCTGCTTAAGCAGAAAAAAAAAATCCAGTTTTTACTTAAAGTGTCAGTGAGAGGATCATAGAACAGCCTGGAGCAGAAGGAAACAGACAGAAAGCTGCTTTAAACTGGGGATTTAAAATGGAGGTCTGACTGGCCCCCTCCCTCCCTCCCTCTCTCTGCGTCTTCCATACACAACCCACACAGTACACACTCACCTAGGAGGCACATACACATACACACGTACACATGCACACATATACACACACATACATAGACGCTAGTGTTATTTACATTTTACATCAATTGCTTAGAGGGTTGGTCTGCTCCTGCACAGTAAACACAGCATATCCATTAGTGTTGAGTGTGTGTTGAGTGTGTGTTGAGTGTGTGTTGAGTGCTATGTGACTCAGTCACTGCAGTGCTGTTACTGGGACCGCGTGGCTCTGGACAAACCGTCTGTTTCCGCCACTAAGCCTCTATACATGGCCTGCACCCCGTAACATGTCATAAGAGCTTAATAGGAACTTTGTAAGGCTTCACAAGACTTTCTGAGGTGACGAGCCATGGTGTCACATCCAATGGATTGTGGGAATATCAGTTGTTAGAGCTCGTGCTTAGACTTAACCACTGAACACACACACACACACTTAATATGCAAACTACTACATAGGGGAATAAAGATTGTTGCTGTTGGAAAATATAAATATGTTAATAACTGGTGCAGGGGATATGAGTGTTAATCAGAAGTGTAGGGTACATGAATACCTTCAGCACTAAGGGATCTCCTACTGACATGTGATAAGTGATATGTAAATCACTGCAGGAAATCATAAATCAATAGTGTGCTGAGGATATACAGTGGATATGAAAGTCACCGGAATAAGCCAATGGAATACTATGTTAATGAAGTGCGTAAGCAACATGAATGCGTAAATCACTTGCAAAAGCACAGTGAAATGAAATGTATACTGAGGACCATGTTAATAGCCTTCTATAGTGTCTGTTCCCTCTTATTTGCATCAGAATCCCTAATCAAGATGCTATGATAAGGACTATCGCAGCGGCAACAGTTGCCAGGGAAACGTGGCGGTAGAAGCCTTTAGGGTTATTGTGTTGCTATATGGGCTCACTGTGAAAGGTGATTTGCTACTGTTGGAAGAACACTGGCCGGCTTGTAGAGATATGGGGTCTGAAAGGAACATGATTGACAGGGGGCATCGGGCACCACAAAAACTGCCAGCTGTGACACTGTTTGGCGCATTAGTTTAAGGGTAGGTAGTCAGGGAAATGAGGTGTTGGCTTAGTGCAATCGCACTCGGAGCACTGATAGTGGCGATATTATGTAAAGCACAAAGCAAGAGAGAGAGAAGGGAAGAGAGAGAGACAGGAAGAGAGAGGGAGTGTGTGAGGATGCCAGTAAATCTAAGCAGGGCCTCTCCTGTCCCCCTGTGCTGGAATAGACCCCACACCCACATCTCATACTATCCTTGTCTTATCTGAAGCACAGCTGTAGCCAAAGCGATATACACAAACAGTGGATTTTTCAAGATAACGGAAAAGAACACAAAAAAATCTAATGCCAACAAGTGTCACAAAGTTCAACCGCCATAATGTCTTCCAGGTTTTTTTAATTTTTCAAGTGACTTCTGCTAACAGAACATCTCTCATAATTATAACCAGTGTAATTAGCTAATTATAATAACAATAACAATATTACAATTAAGATAACACTTGATTTAAAAAAGAGAAGAAAATAATCAAACTAGATAAAAAATGGAAATGAAAAAACACATTGTAATATTTTTTTAAATTTTTTTTAAAGAGATCTATACGTTTCTATATTTTTCTTTTAATCGCCCCTTTTTCTTAAAAAAAATCCCTCGCCCGTCGTTATATCATTAATCTTGGCGTTTCTCTTACCTTCTGAACGACTTCCTCCTTCGGCTCCCTGCTGCCATGAATCCCATTCACACATGAGAACACTGAGTTTAAGGTCTGATATAATCCTCTGCAAATGAGACCTCTTCATCCGGTTCATGTTCTATCTTTAACCCAATAGAATAAAATGCGAGGTCCTGATCCGTTCAGACTTGTGTTGTCGGACAAAATAGAGGAGTGTCACATGGACTTGTGGAAGCGACCATTTTGAAGGGCTGTTCATTTCCTGTTGCTGGAGGTTTGGTGGAACCAAGCTCATCCCGTTTTGGTTCTCCTCGTGGTAGTTCTAGTGATCCTCGTCGTTCCATGGAAAAGGAAGTTGCTGTCCTGGAGAGATAATGACCCCTCACAGATTCAACAATAAACAATGTAACAGAGGATTCTGCCACTATTGTATAATGATAATAATAATAATAATCAACATTTGTTTTTTCAATATCATAATATTGTACATACATATATACTGGATGTATGATGTTGAAACCAATGGTTTTGCAATTTGAGAATACTTGGAAATCAGGTAGCATTCTAAACATATTGATGCTTTTTCGAGTATCTACAGCATTGGTCAAGCATTTGTTGTTTACTATTATTATAATTCAAATATAATTATAATGATTATTATCATCATAATTATTATCATCATTGGAACACCCATATTGTTTGTATCAGAGGGCAAAGTTTTGTTATCATATGTTCTCATTTTATGGAGCGCGAAGATCACCCAGATTCAATGACCCTGTTTATGTAAATGTGACAGAAGAGGGAACATTTGTGAGGCCACAAAAAGCCAAAATAAATTCAAACAAACACCTTTCGCAAGGTTTCTCATTTTAGATCTTGCTTATCCAAAGCTTGTTCCACTACAGCATGTCTCTTTCCAGCACAGTAGTAGGCAGGGGAAATGTCAGCCATCTTGGTTCTATTCAAACAAAGTTTCCATAGTGATGACCCCTCTCTATGGCAGCAGTTCATATTCAGAAGCTGTGGCTATTTAGTCAGAAACTTGTTTAAGATTCTTTATAATTTATTTCTCCGAATGAAAATATATATATATTTATATATAATATGTACTTTCACAGTTTATTTGTATCTTTTGGCCATCCCTTTTCTTCTCACAACGATTCCCTCCAAGTTCCTTCCAGTCCATTAAAGAAAGTAACCAGTCAGGTGTGAAAGAAGGGAGAAAGGGAGAGTAAAACACAATGGCTGTAGTCGTTGTTTTGTCTTCCTACACAGCGCTCGCTGCCCGCCACTGAACTGTATTGTGCCCTCTCTGTGGGCCGCCCTGTACTGCTCTGACTGAGTCCCAAACACAAATCGGCATACCTCAACAACGTCCCTCAGGTCTTATCTCTGTATATACATGGTGATTAGAATTGTATCTGTTAATATACAAGGTGATCCGTATATAGATATAAACACTGAGTCCCATCATCGTGTCTGAGTATTGAAACCGGTCACCTGATTCAGTCTGCGGATGCTGCTGATGGATATATAGATTGCGAGGGAATTGGCACATAGTTGTCAATCTCATAATGCACTGTGATATGTGTTAGCTGACTGAGTGTTCCTGTCATTGTGTGTGGAGCCGTGTGTGTTGGGCTGTGTGTGCGTGTGTGTGTGTGTGCACGTGTGTCTTGAAGTGTCTCAGAAGATGTTAATGCTGACAAAGTAGAGGTGTGAGAACAATGCCTCCCCTTGACTCCCTTTTCTCCTTTTTCCTCTCTCACTGCTTCTCCTTCTCTCTCAATGCACTAACCATACAAAGCGGTTTCTGTAATATTTCATATTTGGCCTGCCTCGTCCACAGCCTAGAACTTCTTTCAAAGTGTGGCCGTGGGGATCGTACAGCCAGGCTCCTTTCTCTCAGTCCATCCCCGGTGCCTTTCTGTCTCTTCTCTCTCTCCATCTCCCTCTCTCTATTTTCAGATCTGAGTCTCTTGCACGTTTTCCTTGGAGCCGCTCTTGAAGAGCAGAGGCTCGATCTGAGTGTTCTGGCCTTTCCCAATGAGGCCCTTTAGCGAGCCATGGACCCCCAGCTGGGGCAGGCTTCCAGGGGAGGGTAGCGAGGCGACCGCGGGGGAGGTGGGACCCTGCGCGCAGGACACGGGGTTGCCCTGGTTCTGGGAGCAGGAGGAAAGGGAGGGGTTGTTGTTGTTATTGAGGCCCGTGGTCAAGCCCATCATGTTGTTGTTGAAGTGGTGGGCCTTGTAGTAGTGGTTGAGGTGCTCCTGCCTTGCCAGGTTGGGCAGGTTCACCATCTCCGGGTGATGCATCCTGAGGCTCTGCCCTCCGCCCACCCCACCGCCGTCACGGGGAACGGTGCCCCCGCCGGAGATGCCGCTCCCGCGACCCCCGGGCCCGGCGCCGATCTCGTCCTCCACGTTGATGATCTCAATGGCGCGGGCGGGGCCGTGGTGCTTGTGCAGCTGGTGCTGCTTCCTCAGCTTGTAGAAGACGACCAGCATCACGGCCGCCATGAAGGTGATGGCCACGAAGCAGCCGATGATGATCTTGGTGGTCTTCATCACGTCGTCCAGGCCGGAGTAGCCCGTCTCGGCCGTGATGGGCACGGTGAAGGTGGGCCGCGTGGCCCGTGGCGAGGACAGCGACCAGGACGCCAGAGACGAGGCGGTGGTGGGAACGCCTTCGCCCCACGCCGGGCCCGAGGAGGTGATGACGTACGACTCGTTGTGGATGTTCATGGCGCCGGCGTAGACCGTCGGGCCCTCGATGGGCTCCAGCGTCTCCACGGTGACGGTGGTGAAGTAACTGACACTGGGGTCGGCGGCAGTGACGTTGAGGACCGCTGTCGCCGTGGTGTTGCCAGCCGAGTTGGTCACCATGCAGGTGTACTGGCCTGTGTCCCTCAGCGTGACGTTGGTGAAGTTCAGCGTGCCGTCGTGCAGGACCGAGATCCGGACCCGGTAGGAGCCGTGAGTCATCAGGGTGCCGTTGGGCGTGATCCAGTTGACCGAGGTCATGGTGGTGCCCGTGCGGCACTTCAGCTCCGCGGCCATGCCCTCGGTGACGTTGAGGTCGGTCGGCGGCTCCACGATGACCGGGGCGTAGCAGGTGAAGTGGCTCTGGTCCAGCTCCCCGATGTACCGGCCCTTCAGGCCGGGTGGAGCGTGGCAGCGGGCGCAGCACGTGGTGTTGCTGGGCACCGTCTCCTTCAGCCACCAGCTCAGCCACAGGACGTCGCAGTTGCACACCCAGGGGTTGTGGTTGAGGTGGACCCTCTCCAGCTGGTGCAGCGGGGTGAAGAGGTCGTGGGGCAGCGAGTGCAAGGAGTTGTGGGACAGGTTGAGCTCCTCCAGGTTCTTCAGGTCGTCGAAGGCGTTGCGCTCGATGACCTTGACCTGCGAGTGCATCAGCCACAGCTTCCGGAGGGACACCAGGCCCTGAAAGGAGCCGGGACGGATAATCTCCAGGCGGTTCCCGGACAGCTCCAGCTCCTCCAGGCGCACCAGGGCCGTCAGGTTGGGGATGTCCTTCAGACCGCACATGCCCAGGTTTAGATAGCGTAGGTTGACCAGGCCGACGAAGGCTGCATCCGAGATGTAGTCCAGCCTCTTGAGCTCCCCCAGGTCCAGGCGCCGCAGCGAGGGTACGCGGTGGAAGGCGTAGCCCGGCAGCGTCTCGATGGGGTTGTTTCGTAGCCACAGCTCCCGCAGCTTGCTGAGGTACTCGAAGGCTTGCGAGGGGACCAGGGTGAGTCGGTTGTCGAATAGCTCCAGCGTGTTGAGGTTGGGCAGGCCATTGAACGCTCCCACCTCAATCTGGCTGATTTTGTTCTTAGACAGCTGCAGGATCTCAAGGTGCCTCAAGTGCTTGAAGGTGTCCGACTTGATGACCTGAGGAAGTGAAGGACATGTTTAATGTTCATATCTATGAGGAGTGACTGGACTGTTAAAGCAGGGGGCGGCTGGACTGGCTAGGGCAGCTGGACAGAGTTTGAAAGCAAAAGCACTGGTAATGTGAGAACATTACCAAGAATGAAGTAAACTAAAATCTTACAATATTTGCAAAAATGAAAAATTGCTGATATATCAGTCTACTAGGATAGCGAAGTTTAGAACACTATAGACATGTATGACATTTTGCACAAAAACAACTATTGTGGTGTCTCCATTATAATAAAAAAACAGCCAACGGACGGTCAGACCATCGTCCTTCGACGTGGTTAGACAACAGACATGTACAGACCAGAGTCATTAGACGTGGTTAGACAACAGACATAGACAGATAACTGACAACAGACCCACCACAGACAAGAACTGACAGGAACAGAAAACAAACGACGGCAGACACATCAAGTGAGAGGAGCTCAAATCCCCCGGAACCTGTGACTGCGCGTGTGATGTCTGTTTCCAAGGCCCTCTGTGAGGGAGGAGGTAAAAGAAGTTCCAGCCAGGACACTGCATCCTGCATATGTGGAGCAGGGTTAGGCGTGGGTGGGTGGGGGGGGGGTGATAGAGAGGGTTGGGGGTGTCTAAGGAAAGGGTGGGAGCTGTCTAAGCTTTACTCTCAGGGTACTTTGGGGGGGGGGGGGGGTAAGCCTGAGAATCTAGGATGCCTCCAGGTGTTAAAACATTTTTAGATTTTTAATCATTTCAAGTGCAGCTTAAGGGTACAACCAACCCAATCAGAATCCGTTGGCTGAGAGGGGAACGTAATGAATAGTGTTATTATTTCAGCATTTTTACATTAACAAGCCGCGTTGCTTGAACTCCAAAACTACAAAGAGCTTGACATCCCCCTTTACCTTCTTTTGCATTATGCAGTTCAATCAGCTGCCTCTCTGACTGATGGTGTCTGTTTTTCTTTTTCCGCAGTTTTCCCCCGGTTCTTCCAACCACCACTGCTTTGCCACACACGTTTGCCAGATAAGCATTAGCCTTTCAAACCCCCTCTAAAGCGGGCTATTTGTGCGTTCACAATCACTTACACGGGTAAGGCTGGACAGAGATCTACAGTGCAGCACATTTCCCTAACTTCAGATGTGTATTACATGAAAACAGTGGGAGTATGAGATGTGTTTTCTTTCTATTACACGGCTGACATACTAAGGAGGTTAACGTTGGGAAGCTGAGGTTAAATGAAGAGTCCCAGTGCAGCTGTAAAGCTTCAATAACTACCTGGGGGCCCTGACATACAATCTGCTAACACATTTGTGCTCTTGTTATTTTGGGGCTGTTTGCTGAGTAAGTGTTTGATTTCCATACTAATATGACCTTCCATTTGAATTGCAAAATGGGAACTACTTTTAGGGTATAGGCATTTTTTCCAGGGTAATGTTTGAATGGCTGTTATTTACATTGTAATTGCATGGAAACAAGTTTGTAAGTACAGTGCTTCCGATCACGTCTACAAACTCAGATTGATGAAACCCCACACACAAATAACCATTTAATACATAGTGCATAATGCTCAGTTGAGTCCATATTTACCTCAATAGAATTTTCTTGCAGGTTGAGGTATCTTGTGTTGACGGATATGCTCTCAGGAACTCCATCAAGACTCTGTCTCGTGCAGATCACCCGACTCGCCTGATTGGAGCAGCTGCAGTGGCTGGGGCAGGGGGAGGCGGCCCCTACAGATTCTGGCCCAGGGACGAGGAGCCGCAGAAGCAGCTGGGCCAATAGGAGGAGGAGGGGGGAGGGGCAGGGAAGGCAGGTCACCGTGGTGATGCGCATGGCAACTGGAACATGACCCTGCCCTTTCTCCAAAGATGTTGGTAAGTTGTTCCCAATGTGATGGATTCCTCAGCCCGGTGGACTTTGCTAAATCTCCCCGGTGGCAATTTGTTATTTTTTAATGTATCATTTTTAAAGGCATTTGATGTTTAATCTCTGTATTAAAACAATAAATACAGACATTTGTGTGTTTTGACTGATGTAACTGTTTGGGGGACTTTAGAGAGGAATCCTTGAGTTACTGATAAAGAGGGAGACACAAAGAGAGAGACAGAGAGACAAATATTAAAAATAGTAAAACAGTGTATCATGCTCCTCCAACTGTTAATAAATATTTCCAATGAGCAACACTGAAATAAAGAAAAATATATTCCATGTATGAGCTATTCCGAAGGGACATAATTTGAGAAGCTTTAAAAGGTATGTCATTGCTCACTGGTAAAGGTCAAGTCTCAAGGAAAGTGCAGTCTCATCAAACAACAGAAACCATTGCAATATTGTCATCCTGAATTTCAGATTACAGTCTGGAATGAATAGTAATGTAATAATAAAACACATGCTTTCAGTTACATGTTCAAGACATACATTCAGTGGAACACAGAACAACATCTCTAATATTGGGGAGAAATCTAAACTGTGCGGTGACTTCAACCCCAATCCTCACTTGACTAGCATTGCAATGATATTGAGTTGACAGTGCTAATTCAATTTCCATACTAGCTCTGAATTACATGCTCTAGGGGCCACAGAATGGTGGCGAATGGTGCAGTCTGCCTTAACACTGATAGATGGATACCTCTACCCAAGCTTCTAGAGCCAGCGGACGAAAGTTGTTCTCTTTCGGCAGGTTATTCAGACCTGAATTCAGACCTGAATAACCTTAAATAAGGGCATCCAGCAAATTCAGCCACTATTATTAATGATGATAGCTGTAATGATGAGACTCTGACACGCAAACTCATTTGATACGCTGAGCGTTCATACTTGGCTCGGGGCTGAAAGAAGAGGAGAGAGCAGGAGAAGGAGAAAGGAAGAGATGGGGATTATTAATCTGATAGATGACTGTACAGCTGCAGGAGGAGAAGGGAATTATCAACACTACAGTAATAGATGAATACTGAGCGGCTGCAGAGGCAGTGTGAGGAACGGGGTGGGGGGGAGAAAGAAAGGAGAAGAGAGGCAAAAAGAAGGACAAGGAAAACTGAGGAGATGAATGGATGGGAGGGAAAGTGATAAAGATGCCAAGAAGACAGTTGGGCCAGTGAGAGAGGATGGTCATAGACACAAAGGAAAGAAAGTAGAGGAAAACATGGAGACAGGAGAACAGACAGAGGCATTAATATTAA
Organism: Novumbra hubbsi; assembly: GCA_016801125.1. Taxonomy (NCBI): domain Eukaryota; kingdom Metazoa; phylum Chordata; class Actinopteri; order Esociformes; family Umbridae; genus Novumbra; species Novumbra hubbsi. Next base: position 5,143 of record JACXGK010008569.1, on the reverse strand, counting down.
TAGTTTCTCCGAAAAATAAAGAAGAAAGGAGAGAGGTAGAGGGAAAGGGTAAGGGGAGAAGGTAAGAGAGAGAAGTAGAGAGAAAGATATAGAGGAATGGGGAGAGACAACGGGAGATAGGTGGAGAGCGATGAAGGGAGGGAGATAAACAGAGACAGTTAAAGGGAAAGGGATAGAGAGAGATAGAGGGAAATAGATGAGGGAGAGAAGGTGGATGTTCAACAACACAGAAGTGCATTTAAAACAGAGCAATGGAGAGTTGGGGGAGAAAGACAACACAGGGGACTGAATATAAAACAGATGGAGATGCGGACACAGAAGACATGTGTCCCATTGAGCCATAGATGAGGAGTGAGAGAGAAAGGTAGAGCCAAATAGGTCTGAGATCAATAATATATATACATATACATTGTGCAAGGACATTACAACGCACACAAGGACAGAGCGAACAGGACACTAGTCCATTGGAACCACGCAGTAGTACTGGAACAGGTTCAGTACTAGACCAGAACCATGTAGTACTACTGGGACAGTTTCAATACTTGACCACAACCATGTAGTATTACTGGGACAGTCTCAGTACCTGACCAGAACCATGTATTATCACTGGGACAGTCTCAGTACCCGACAAGAACCATGTAGTACCGTCTTAGTATTACACCAAAACATATAGTACTTCTGGTACTAGACAAGAACCGTGTAGTATTACTGGGACCGTCTTAGTATTAGACCAAAACATATAGTACTTCTGGGATAGTTTTGGTACTAGACAAGAACCATGTAGTATTACTGGGACAGTAACAGAACAATTGACACTGTACTTAACCCTGGGCCTGTTTACAGAACATTGACACTTCCTATTTGCGTGAAATGATGTTCACCCCTCAAACGTTGCCGGGGGTCATACTAGTCAGGTAGCACTGACGTCCTTCTTGGATCTGAAGAACCTCTGTGTTTGTCTCCCCTATGACTACCCATGCATCTGTACCCATGGAAACATACCGCAGGCACCCATGAAATGACTGCCATCTCTATGTTTAATTTTAGCCACCATTAGGACTGATGTGCTACTGCAGCAGTTATTCTGGGCAGATGACATCTGATCCAAATCAAAGGGAGCCAAGGGAGGGAGATGGGATGAGATGGGATGAGATGGGAGGCTGACTGGGAGCGACGAGCATGAATAGGCTGGCCGGTTTCTGGAGTGGAGTACATTGGGGGACTGAAAGCAGTTGAGAGTTAACTCTGTTGTCTGCACCACTGTTCCCATCCACGTGTTTTAGTGGCTTCCACCTCTCTCTCGTCCTCGTTTCATCTCTCTCCCTGCACTCTCGCGCTCCCCCTGCTTTTCGCCATCTCACTCAATCTCTCTTGCGTTCTCAACCACATCTCTCCCCCACTCTCTCATCCCTATCTCCCAGTGTCTGTACGCCCTCCCAAGCAGTTCGCCCTCCGCGCCTAATCTCCTCTCCTCTGTCCCTCCCAGTGTTGCTACAGTGTCCGGCGGTTGTGTAAATACTGCATTGACCTCTCGGTTTGATGAAAGATTAACCTGCTTCACTGACACATATTAACCCTTTACCCTCAGTCCCCTGTCTGCCTCGCAGGAGAACACTGCTGCCTCATTCCTCCCTGCGTTTCCTCTCCGTCTCTTGTCACTCTCTTTTTCCCCGTCTCTCTCTCTCTCTCTCTCTCACTCGCTCTGTCTCTCTCAATTCACATCTTAGCCCAGGGAGTAACCATGGTTACCTATTCATCACACTCTTCCTCTTTCTCTCCAGCTGTATCCCACCCTCTCCACATGCCCCTCCCCTCTGCCACTCATTAACACACAAACACACACAAACAGCAAGTACCGCACAACACACACCACATGAAAATAGATGCCCCCACCGACAAGGTAGCCCAATATTCTCCCGGAACGTCGCATAGACACGGGGCAAAATCAATATTGGGATAAACGGCAGATTTTTACAGCACACGCAGACATATTAAATAATCAGTATTCCGAAAGACACTAACCTGGCAACATTTTAAAAGAACAGGACGTACTTCATGATGGCTGGGTACTTGTTGCAGAATATATCATTTTTCAAACACAAGCCGTTTCTTGCAATCTACAGCCATAGTCCTTCTGCTCATTTCTGTCAGAATATGTCCCTCTCTCAGCATATCAACCCATGTCTTTTGTGCTGTCTGTTTGAAAAATATATATCTGAAGTAACCAAGGGCTCAATTCAATCGAGCCCTTAATGTAGTATTTATGCAGTAGCGCTTTTTCCCATGGTCCAAAGAACTCACAGGCCATTCTTGGATTCCGTATTCAATCATACAATTACAGCCAGGCAGTTAGCTGAGACATTGCGAGCCCTAGACATGGCCACGGAAGATGCTTTGACAAGGTGCTGACAATGGTTGAGAGCGTGATGGTATTGAACAGATCTGGTCCAGATGGGCCACGCGTGCCCGGTCAGCCCAGACGACATGCGGCAAAGTCACTCATGGACAGAATATGCACGTCTCGACGAACGGAATACGCACGCACATTGGTTTTAATCTGAGAAGTCTTTTGAAAATGTTGCGCGGGGGCGGGGGGGGGGTTTGCAGTGGCTATGCTCACGGAGGTTGGTGACATTGGCCCGCAGCGCACAGGATTGGGAGGTTAGTGTGTGAATATGTTTACCTTGCCACATCGTGCTCTAAAAACTCTTTCTGGTGGCTTGGGCGTCTATGAGCACAACCTAGGTGGAACGCTGATTAGTTTCTTCCTGCACATAAGTATTCTGATAGATTTACTTCAACTTTTAGCAAGCAGCAATATAAGAACCAATGGGGCATCGGATGTGCTTTGGAAGACACATATCACAACATCAACTGTCGCTGTCACTACATCCAACATGGCTGTCTCAGTTTCTACGATGTTGCAGGGCCATAATCCCAATTTAGAGATGAAATTGGGTGGATAAAGTCAAACCAAATCCCTAACCCAAACAGGCATCCTTTCACTTTCCTGAATAACTGGTTGTTGGTACAACAACCTGCTGTATAGAGACAGATTAAAAGCACTAAGGCCCATAACTATGGCGAACCTGCATGGACGCTGGGGCCCTTAGATATTTGCAAATAGTGTCTGGGACGCTGGGACCCGTAGATATTTGCAAACAGGGTCCGGGATGCTGGGACCTTTAAATATTTGAATCAGGGATCTGCAGTCTGTTGCACACCAGTATTGTCTACAACTGTTAACATATCAGCGTTTCTGCATTGTAAGCCCTTGGCTCCTCTCTCTGAATGTGGGGTCCAATTAACATTTTGGTTGGTTTTTCAGTGGCACAGGGTTCAATGATGCTGTAATTATTCCACTGACAGAATGAATAAAGTGAATACAGAAAGGCAAGGCATAAATTATGCTGATGTATACTAGCAGAAGCCCTCAGCCTAAATATACATCTCTAGTTTCTGCTGGGAGTCTTATTGAGGACATTCTAGTAACCGGTGGGAGTATGAGTCTTATTGAGGACATTCTAGTAACCGGTGGGAGTATGAGTCTTATTGAGGACATTCTAGTAACCGGTGGGAGTATGAGTCTTATTGAGGACATTCTAGTAACCGGTGGGAGTATGAGTCTTATTGAGGACATTCTAGTAATCGGTGGGAGTATGAGTCTTATTGAGGACATTCTAGTAACCGGTGGGAGTATGAGTCTTATTGAGGACATTCTAGTAACTGGTGAGAGTATGAGTATGAGTCATTGATATCATTACTTTATGAGTCTGCCAGTTAACATAAACTATCGCCTGTGTTTAAATCTCTACTGTACTGGAGCAATCCCCAGCCCACAGTCTCTCTTTTTATCCCTTCAAGTGGAAAAGCAGCTCATGCTGAATAATACCCAGAGGCCAACCCAATTTTAAGCCGTGCCACCTAAGCAAAACAACATTTCATTTCAAACCAATGTGTACACAACTTATTTCAAATAAGTCTTCCTGTTGTGGCTCTACAGTAATTCTCAGCCATAAAGGTGTTTAGTTCACATTACTCTAACTATTAAACCTCAGTGTAATCCAATATAATGACAACACCCAATGTAGCCCAAACTGTTAGCCTTTCCTACTTATTTTAGTCTCACAGACAACTCAAGCTCCTATCATTTCCTGGTTAGTGGACTTTATTGGACTCCAAGCCTGCTCTATGCATGGAAATTGATCTTTTTTAAAAGACCAATGCAGTAAAAATCATGAAAATGTCTATTTTTGTGTAGGAGCTCTTTGAATATCTCTAACATTTCACCTATTATATCCCACAGTTTAACTGATTGCAAAGAACTGTAATAGACTGGTCATCTAGCTAAGGAGATGGGTTCTAGGCCATGCTTTGACAAAGTCTGTACATGAAAATATCTTTGAATATGTATCCAAATGCCCAGATAATCATTTACGTTTCCGTAATTTAGCAGAAACTCTAAAACAAAGTGACTTTTCAAGGGCCAAGGAAGTCTCAGGTAAATAAATGATTACAAATGCATTTTGGAGTTTTTCCCATATAAAATAAGCCTACAGTGATTAATTAGACACAGTGATGATTTCAAAATAAAATGATAAAGACTGCACAGGGCTTCAAAGCATTTGAATAACGGCCAAGCGAAATTGACTCCAGGGGCTTTTACATAAATAAAAAGGAGCATTCCGCATCATTACACAAAGCCCCCTGGTTCAATATGAAACATGCTACTGGAGGGATACCAACAAGAAACACACCCACCCTCTGTTTGTGTGACGGAACACCTTTCAGCGGACAACACTCAGCTACGTCACATCATGTTCCTGCCAGAGGCAGAGTTTGTGAAGAGGCCTCCACCTCATCCAACATGGCTGGCACGCACAGAGAAAGAGAAGTCCACCACATCCAACATGGCTGGCAGGAACAGAGAAAGAAGAGTCCACCACATCCAACATGGCTGGCAGGAACAGACAAAGAGGAGTCCACCACATCCAACATGGCTGGCAGGAACAGAGAAAGAGAAGTCCACCACATCCAACATGGCTGGCAGGAACAGAGAAAGAAGAGTCCACCACATCCAACATGGCTGGCAGGAACAGAGAAAGAAGAGTCCACCACATCCAACATGGCTGGCAGGAACAGA
>JACXGK010008568.1:0-22050 GCA_016801125.1 Novumbra hubbsi | reverse complement strand
CACTGGATCGGAGGTGCACAGTTCTGCACTGGATCGGAGGTGCACAGTTCTACACTGGATCGGAGGTGCACAGTTCCCCGCAGATGAACCACCACAGACAAATCACAGTGGTTAAAAATAATAATTCAACCCACAGCCTATGGAACAAGTGTGATTTTGTGGGGCGGAAACATTTAACAAAAAGACAAAACATTTTCCGTGATAGGTGAGGATTAGTCAGCCATGACGCTATGAGGCAGTGGATCAGAAAGGCCCGCCCCCCCTAGAAAAGCAGTGTGGCAGGTGGTGCTATATTAGCTCTCTTTCTACACCACAAAAACATCTCCAGCTATACTTAGAATGGGTGTCAAATGAACATCTTCCATGAGGGAACTAACTACTGTGAATTGGGGCTGGGTGATCAAAATCCCTGCTTTGGAATTATTTGGGGTTTGTGGGTAAGAACCACACAGGTCGTACCCTACAGACCGAACGCGTATTACGTAATCATAATACAGCAGACTATCCGCACAATTTAAAGTGGACTGACATGGGAGGTACACCAAGTAGTCAGTAACATTGCCCATTGCACTTTAACGAAATGAAAACATTAGAAAGAGCCTGCTAAATGAAACTTGTTCCGCAAGAAGAAAGAAAACAGTCAAGGCTGCCTACAGAACATATAAACCCTGGTCATAAACACGGGTCAGCTAAAGGGGTGAGAGACGCTTTGACTCGTCTAATCTCACAGCACAAGTTCTGGCCCCACAGCCACAAAACGGTCACATGAAGCAGGTCAGAAACAGGGCCCAAGACAGGGAAGCACTGGGACCGGGCCTGACCTGTCTCATCTTGGCGTGGATGTAGAAACACGAGTAGCCCAGCTGGGAGATCTTCTTAGCCAACAGCTCCACCCTCTGAGATGAGTTACAGAAGATGATGGACTGGTTGATCTGGAGCTGGTGGGAGTCAACAGCCATTGATATTAGTATTACCGGTTAAACAAAGCAGTACCACTGAATTGTCAATAACTTATTTCACCCTTATTGTTCAGTTTGAACCATTTGGCTAAAAGCAACTGGGCCATATAGCCTTTCTACCCGGGCCCGACTCAAAACACAAATTGAGCATGCAACATAATGGGTTTTGTACCAATGAATGTGACCAGTCCATACATTATCCAGAGAACCCTGTCAATACATACATTGTTGATGTTAACTGTTTGAGGCTGGGGAACGATCAGCCATCCATAGATTTAACACATACATTGTCAGAAACACCCAGGAGTCTCAAATGAAGGAAAGTGAGCGTTTTCATCTTAAAATCTAGTTTCTGCTCGTTCCACTTCTGTAAGGCCTTGTAACCATAAAAGCAGTTTAACAGGCCCTGAAGATAACCAACGTCCATCCACCAGGTAACTATCCTTCTCTGTCCCGTTGCAATCACTGTAACCTCAACAAGTGACATCAGATATGCAGGTTGTTCGTGCAGAGGGATTCGGCAGGTCATGAAGGTCCACCTACCCGGGAGAAAAGAGTGTTGAGACAGTGGACCTTCTGCCTCTCGGTAACGTACGCATAATACTGAGTGACCCCCTTCAAGGTCAGCTCCTCCATCAGGTTGATCTCGTATGGCTTCGACAGGTGTGAGTTCTGTAGAGGAATGAGAGGAGACGTCAGGGATTCGGGCAGTGGACGGTTCTGAGGTTCGAAGACGGACACGGAGCATTTGAAATAGACGACTGCCTAAAAGGTTCTCATCTGGCTACAAATGGGACATTTGGGAAACATCAAAATAGTATTTTCGACATGGCAGCTACAGAGCCTTAAAGATGCATTCTGTAGATTGAGTATATTTTATTAAAATGTCCCCAGTGGCCAAAAATGCAGGTTTAATATAAATCAGGGGAAACCTCAATAGTAGCCGTGTTGTCATTTAGTTTCTTCAAGGTCATGAGAAATTTAAATAAACCCCGCCCACGCAAACAAGGAGCCCCCCCCCCCCCTTTCACACGGACAAAGGCCTAAACACTTGCTTTCATTTTTGATTAGTGAAAAAACAAACATGAGTTTCCAGAGCATACCATGAACTTCTGCACGCTCAGAGGAAAGGTGGCTGAGTAAAGCAGAATTTGTCTTTGTTTGGGCAGATAGCTCAAAATCTCTTCCATCATCACCACAAAGTCCTGAGACAGCAGCTTGTCGGCCTGGCGAGGTCAGAAACAGTATGTGAAACCAGCGCACAACGTGCATAACTCCCCACACCATCAAGATTTGAAAGGGCTCCACTCACCTCATCCAAGACAATCATCTGAACGTGATTAACTTTGGCCACACCCTTCTTGATCAGATCCAGGATCCGTCCTGGGGTGGCGATCACAACATGCACTAGACAAAAACATTTAAAAAATCACAATTGAGGAAAAACGACTAACACAAAACTTCCAACAAGCCTGGCAACGACCTGAGACCCAGGTCAAGACGACTTGAGTTCACCGGACAATAGAGGCGTTTAACGCCAAGTGCTTCTTGGCCGGCCAGGGCATACCTGTCTCGTCCAGCCTCATGATGTCATCGCGGAGGTTGGTCCCCCCTGTGGTTGCCATGACTTTGACCCCTCCCATGTGTTTGCTGACCTGGATACAGATCTGGCTCACCTGCAAGGCCAGCTCTCTGGTGGGGACGACGCCCACAGCTATGGACATCAGGAGAAACAGAAATGAATGAGGTCCACAGCAGGACAGAAGCACCCAGAGGAAAGCCAAGCAGCCAGACTCCACAGATCAATGGACGATCACACTTCCCTGTTACCTCTCTGGTTGGAGAAACAGCACACGGCAAAGGAAGGGACACGGGTCATTGAGGTCACAGTGGCCAGTGTACCCCAGCCCATTCAGGACTAAACAGGGGTCAACGAGGTCAAACTGACCAGGATGTTCTAGAGCTCCGGGGGGCAGAACCCCTTTTGGTTGACTGGTTGTTCAATAGGCGCCGGGTCAGTTGAGATTTCAGTCTCAGCCGAGAGCGAGGGTCATATGCATTCAGGGACCATTTTTTGTTAAGGTAATTAGGATGTGTTTTTGGCATGCCTTTATAAACAAACTGCATCCAACGTCTGGCCCTTCTGGACAACAAGGAGTCCCAACTTACAGCAGTGTATAAAAGACAATGGGGGTGTGTGTGTGTGTGTGTGTGTGTGTGTGTGTAAAAACGCCTGCATCAGGAATAAAACGCAGAGCCACGTGATAAACTGAGTCAAGACTTAAAAACACAAGCATGCATTTAAAGTATATTACTCTAGTCAAGCACAGCCCAAACAGTAACCGACTTCTACGTCCAGCTCCTGAGGACGGGCCCAGACAGGGGCTTTAAGTTTCACCCTTTATCCTTGCAAGGACTTCTGGTCCAATTACAACCCCAAAAAGGGGGGGGGGGGTTCCACCAAACAAAAGACGTTGACACTAATCAAACAAGAAGTTCTACCGGAAACGATCAGTCAACCGAGAAGCGTGATGTGTTCATGTGCCTGTAAGAACACATTTAAGAATCAGCCAATTACCACGGGCTGAGATGTCAGGACTCACCTTGTATACAGTCCTTCTTCAGGTCGATGCGTTCCAGGAGGGGAATGAGGTAGGCTCCACTCTTCCCTGTGCCATTCTTGGCCCTGGCCAGTATGTCCCTCCCGGATAACGCAATGGGAATGCTCTCCTCCTGGGAAGAAAGCCTGCGCATCAGCTCTACGCTCCAATGGAGAATACGGGGACATTGGGATATTCGGTCAAAACCCCCTGAAGAATACAAGCACTCTGGCCAAAGGCCGTGCCTGTTTAAACCTTTAGATCTTTTTTTAATAATTGACATTTGTCATTTAGCAGACGCTGATCCCCAGCCCGATGAGAAAGTACATGCATTACAGAACTGGCAGGTGAATCAACCAAACAGTTAAGCAGGAAGTACATTACAATCAATAAAACTTTTATTTTATTGATTGTGCGCAAACATCAGAGGTAAGAAGACCACCAGAACAAGTCAAATTGACAAGGATGACAGAAACGAACGTCTCCCCAGAGGGGACGTCTGACGGATGAGACTATAGAGCGAATAACAGCCATTCTAATCAAACAGCAGCTTAAAAATAAATATCTACAAAAAAAAGACCTGGCAGAAACAGCAACGTGGTTTTTGTTCTCTCCTTGTTCTGAGAGATCAAATGCATGATGACTAAACTGAAAATATCTTCACAGTGAGCTATTGACTACGCACATACCTGGATCGGAGACGGTTTCTCCCAGCCCATCTCAAAGATCCCCATCAGAAGCTCTCTCTTGAGGCAGTAGTCTTCAAACTCGTTGCCTTTAGTTGCAGTTACATCCTGCAGTCGATCAGACGAACATTTCAATACATGCCATGTTGGAACCCTTATTACCACACTAGCATTGTAAACGCTTGAGAAAAGTTGCACTTTAGTCATTTAGAATACTTTTATTAAAAGCAGTTTTTTTGTTGCACATACACCCCTCAGCTAGCTTAACGCCTGTTGAAGTAGACCTTCTCTTACAGGTCAACAGGCTTCCGTGGTCAAGGACGGTAACATGTTAGCCAGGGACAGTACCCTGGTATAAGCTTGTTTCTTGCTATGCTAATACTACACAATAGCGTTGCTAGTAATTAGCTTGCCCAAACATTAATGACTTTTTCCACTTGAAGACAGATGTCAGGGTTTAAATCAATTACCTATTTAACTGCAGAAAGCCCAGAAGGTTTTTTCTTACTCAGAAACCATTGGAACATAAACCGAAACCGGACCCACTCCATTCCTATTATGACATTCAGTGAGCAGATAAATAGCATGCGTCTTTAACATGTACCAGAACGGTTGATATTCTAGTAGATGCTTGACCAGAAACATCCCATTAAAACCTACCAAAAACAAAGTTTTTTAGCCCCAACAAAATTTGGGCAGCCTTGCACTAGGTCAAAGGTTCCCAACTAGAACACTAGGACACTTGGCCTATCTACAGAGGGTAACTCAAAAGACTAACGAGAGCATAGGCTTACTGGTAAAATAAACACAGGGGCTACTTAAGCGGCAGTCCAGGCTGAAACAAAGCGGGTGGCAGAGTAACCAAAACCATGTTGACAACAACTACAATAAACAGTCATAAACCACAACCCTAAGACTCCGTGAACACGGCCATACCGAAGTTCTCATCCTCATGTCTTTCGGCGGGAGTGTCAAATTCTTCTTCCAGTCATCTCCAGGCCTGTTGAAGGAGAAATTGGATCGGTTAACAGTGAGAACCAAGGACAACCGTGGCCCATAAGTCCACTGCGATCAAACGCATCAGGGCTCACTTGATGACCGTGCTAGCTGGCAGGGTACTTTTGGCCAGCTGGGCGCCCCCACGCCCAGTTCCGTTGTTCATTGTGCTCGAGGCCTGCTTCATCTGACTGGGCTTCTGTGCCTGAGGACCCCCTCCTCCACCTCCTCCACCTCCTGCAGGCTTCCCCACCTGGCCTCTGTGTTGGCCGTTCTGCTTGGACAGGCCCAGTATCACCGGGTTCTGGGTACTGGCGGTACTCATGGCTAGGGAATTACCTTCCTTTCCAATGAGTTTGTGATTAAGTTCTGTGATGTGTGGTGGGGGAATCAGTATTTTCCACCAAACGAAAACGCACTTGGCTTGCGACAAATCTTGACGGGAGACTTCGCAGGTATACAGTTATCCAAAGCAAATGTCTTCAGTTATTAAGCAAGTATCTCCTCTCGACTCCTGTTCCTCAATAGTATCTTCCTTAGTAGAACGTCTCATCCAAAAAAATTTAATATGAGTCGTTTGATACTGCAAGCAAAAAAAGTACTAACGGCGCTAATACCGTGTCACAATGAAGCTCGGTGTTGCATAGGTAGAACACCTTACACCAGAAGCGTTATGGCCGAAATGTTCGCCATCTCAATCGTCGTCAAAAATCCTCCTGTCTTCTGAACTCCTTACCCTAAGGCCGAGACAAAATGCGTCAGTGTTTATGTTATCATTGAAGTACCACACGTAGCTAGCGAGTTCTGTATTCATGGACGTGGGCTAACTATCAGTAAAACTCACACACTGGTGTGTACAGAACTTAGATGTATTCTAACGTTAACTACTGTATATACCTGGATGTCTAATCAACCCATGACCAGTAATTACAGCTAGTACTTGTTAACTTGGAGCCATGTTAGTCAGACGGTTTAGCCAGATACAAATTACTTGGGTAGACTTGGGTAGTAAAGCAGTAAGTGTCAAATGAGGTACCAACCTAATAAACATATGCAATTACTTAAACTGTTAATATACAGACCCCAACATTAACCGCCACGCTATTTTAGTCGAAACGCAATGCATCATTAGCATGTACAGTACCTAATGCGCTAGTAAGGTAACTAGCTAGGTAAGTATACAGCCGTACGTCAACTAGCTATTTACAGTAACGGTTAAAAGCATTTGGGTAGTTACCTAACTTTTCGATGGATTTACCCGGGCAAATACTTAGAAGACAAGTCAATTTGTGTATATTTCACGGCAAAGTTTCAAACAAACATCGTTTTTCAGGCGAGCTACCATGCTAATGCTAGTTGATGGCTTTTTATCTTGGTGTAAAACCAGCAATAACGCAGGTTCAAATAGCTAGCTAGCGTCACGAGCCAAAAACAAGGAAAAGGATACGCTGGCTGAAGACAAAGCCACAGTATATATATCAGGTTTTAAATAGCTAGTTGACAAAGAAGGTAATATGCAAACATTTACCGCGGATGGTTGATATTCTTTTTTTTCGCTTTTTATGACTTCTCTGCTGCCAGCTATTATTTAGCAACCTAGCTACGTATTTGATCTAAACAGAAAGACCAAGATGGCTTCCTCTCCTATTTAAGCCCTCCCACAGACCGACATCACCACCAAAAAACGTCTTTATTGATTACATCTGCGAACACAGGTATACCCTGCACAATAACTTTTCTTAGGAACTGAAATATTACTCAAGCATTCACGAATATGTTTTTAGTGATTAATCCTTTTGACCTCATTCCTAGCTAGGTCAGTATCACTAAAAGTAAAATAAAATAGTAAAATGTAAAGTAAGTAAAATGTTTAAACATTTTATATAAAAAAATATACACCGGATCAAATTTCAAAAGGATCCTCATGCGTGTATGCCTTCATAATAGAAGCATAATTACATAAAACACTTGAATCACACATGTCTCAATTAACAAAACTATCCAAATCATTACTGTCAATGGAAAAAATCTAAGTAAATGAGACGACGAACGATCCTCCAGGACACGATCAGAGCATCAGTAAACTCCTGGGCATTCAATGGCGCTACATGGCGTTGGACACACTGATGCATAACGTCCCAGAGGTTCTTAATTTGGTCTGGGGACCGTGGGGGCCAGTCAATGGCTTTAAAGCCTTAGTTATCCCGGAACTGCCTACACACTGAGCCTGAGCCTTGTCCAGAACCAGGAGGAACCCAGGGCCCACTGAACCAGCGAAAGGTCTGACGAGGATTTCTTCCCGGTACATAACAGCAGTCAGGGTACAGTTGGCTAGCAGTTTGAGGTCTGTGCGACTCTCCAAGGATCTTCCTTCCCAGACCATCACTGACCCACCGCCAAACTGGTCATGCTGGATGATGTTGCAGGCAGTATCACATTCACCACGTCTCCAGACTCTTTCACGTCTGTCATATGTGCTTAATGTGAACCTACCTGCTTGACGGGGCGCCCATGTACAACTCTGTCCAGCTCTCCTTGTGTAAAGGCTCGTCTTCTAGTATCTACTCTATGCTCCTGAGACTATACTGGGAGACACAGCAAACCTTCTTGTATGGGTGTGCCATCCTGGAGAAGCTGAGCAATCTGAATGGACTGTAGGCACCTACTCATGCTACCGGTAGTGACAAGAACATTTGAGAACATGTGGCCACCACCTGCAAAACCATTCCCTTTTCTGGTGTTCTCTTGCCTTTGCAAGACAGTGCACCTGTTGTCACTTTCATTTGCACCAAAACAGATTACATTGATTCACAGTTGCTTATGCATCCTAACTGGAATAATTGATATTCCTGAAGTTGAAGCGATTTTATAATAATACTGCTATGATCAAATGTTCCCTTAATTTTTGAGCAGTGTACATCCTTTCCTATATTCCAGAGTAAATGTCACCCAGGGTAAACAAAAAAGACAGTAATTTTTATTTTATTTTACAATATACACACAATGTATCTAACCTTGTATTAAGTGAAAATGATTTAAAGAAAACATATCCTTTGTTTGATCTACTTAATGAAAGTCACCAACGACATATTACGTCAGATTCCCACACATGCATTTTACCTGCTTGATATTTTACCAACCCTGCTCCTGGCCCCCCTGCCCTGCATGTTTTAGATCTTTCCCTGCTCTGCCACACCTGATTCAAATGATCAGCTCATCATCAATTTAAATGACATAGTTCCCAGCTATAGATTGGGGGGGACAAATCATTTTTCCAAGGGTGGGTGGGGTTTCCGTTGTAATTTAGTCAATAGTCACTGACATCTTCTGGAAATACACATAACGTCCTTATCTGGAGCAGTGTTGAAATATAATCAATTAACGTAGAGTCTGTCGGCATCGTATGACGTTCCAACCGCTAGGCAGCTGTGACAGCTACGCTTCCTGCAGCCCAATGGGACACCAAATTACATATTAAAAAATCTGAATTTTACCACATACAGTGCTGCTTGGAAGGGCGTGAACATTATAGGAAATCTGAAATACGCATGACACTTTGCAAATCATTACAAAGTTATTGTTAGTGATCACCTTCATGCTCATTCTTACGCTGATGGGAGGGGTCACTTCTAAGATGCCAATGCTTATTCTGGTACGCGCTTCTCTCAGAGACTCACCTATTGGGTGAGTCATCTCTATGACTGATGGAGCTCAATTCTTTATGAGTTGGTTATATGGTCTTCCCCAGACGGACGTGCTCTCACGTCTTTTGAGGTCCTCTGAGATCTCCTTTATTCCCTGTGTGATGTGTTTTACATTCACCTGATTGAGGAACAACAAACTGACCACATTTCGTGTCTCCGTCTCTATCAAAGTTTTGCACAAACATTTCCCCGATGATCGGTTGGTTTATTTGGGAACCAATTATTTACCCAACTGATTCTATTTACCTACTTGATTTGACAAATACAAATTGAGGTTAACTACTTCCTTTTTTCTTTTTCTTCTACACACTTGATTTCCTCTAAACAAACATATAGAATTGTTAACTACCAATGTTTATGTCAGATAGCAAAGATTAGCTCTGATTTAATAGAGATGTAAGGGTAAACACTATCTGTGTTCACGTACTTATGTGCAACACTGAATATATTAAAGTATGTACTTTCCCTAAAAGCACAATGTTCGTTGCTTATCTACATAAAATGTGATGTTAATGCATACTCACAAACAACTGTTCAGAAATCGACTTGAGTTTCAGTCACGGATTTTTCTGTTGTTGCTTTAAGCCCTGCATTTAGCAAAAGCAAGCCACCAAGCTATTTTCCATTTGAACCAACCTATATGTCTCCGAGACAAATGGGGAATTCACCTTTTCTGTCCATGCTTTCTCATTTCCGAAGCCAATTATGAGTGTTTTGTGTTTGTGTGTGTCTGCAAAGACTGCACAATATTTTAAATTGAAACAATCTAAACAAGCAAGTTTAAACATGAAAGAGGTTTAATAATTAAGAGAAGTTAAATTATTGTATTTTTCTGGCGCTATTGTATAAAGGTTTGGATTTGAAATCTAATAGGCTAAACAGTAAAAAGTGGAGGATTTCAATTAAGCCATATAATTCAAATATGCTCAATAGTTCAAAAAAGGTCTCATATTTGGTTCTACCATGAGGTGGGTTATCCCACAAGAGAATGAAGAGGTAAAAATCAGTCTACTGATATTTGAGAAGAAGATTAGAATGTAAGAACCTGTGCCATGTAATTAGGGATTTAGTAGATCGTTTTTGGCTATTCTTTGATTACGGATGGTGAACGGTGAACGGAAAATACGGTTTTGGTTCATGGCACAGATGGCTTTTCTGACAAAGATATAAACATCGGTCCTTTTCTGTGAGCAAGAAACATTTGAAGGATTTTAAATATAAAATCCGTTGGACTTATTGATAGTATATATGTTGAAAGAAGATAATAATGAAGATAATGCACAACATGTAACACTAATTACGAATTAAACTCTAAGGTTTTAAAACAATGCATGAAATGAAATCGACTATATCTTAGCTAAACTCGTTGTTTGAAATATTTTTCAGGACTTTGTTTCTTTAAAATATTTACCTTAAAACGTTTTAACTACTTAGGACAATTGAAATGTGTTGTTTAAATAAAATATATTCAGCACGATAAAAAATAATGTATTTCCATGAAAATAAAAGTAGAATAAAATTCACTAGGACATTTTTTGCCGGCCTTAAATCACTGCCTTTTTACTAAACTTCTCAGCAAACTACTTTGTAATTGTAATAAATGTTTTCTCAGTCAACATCCCAGGTAAAATAACTGTTAGTGGACATTAACAAGCACGCCCTGCCCCAGTGAACTCCAGGTTTGAGTAATGTTTGTCGGTTAATAGCGCCATGTGGCAGAAACATAAATCTGATTACGACAGGAAGTGAAACAATCTTAATTTATTTCTGTAGAAACTGTAAGCGTGTATGGTTGCGCCGCGGTTTTCATGGCGGCATGGGAGCAGTTCCCAAACTTTATCTTTGCCCAATTTCTTTTGAGATAAAATAAAAAAAGAATGTCCAATTCCTTGTACGGATCAAACATTTCGCAAGATGTAATTGAATGTTTAAAGCACTGTTGTGGGTGATTTTGTGTTTGTACGTGTATGATCGTGAGTGGGCTTGTGATTGTGTGTGTGTGTGGTTGTGTGTGTGTGGGTGGGTGCCGCTTTCTCTTTTTTAGCAATGAAAACACACCGCACAAGGTTCACCTACAAAATACTACTACATTAATCACAGAAAGGTAAAATCTGTCCACGAGAGACTGTTGCAACATGGATGGTTTCCAGAATGGTGTTTATGATGAGGTGAGTGAGACTTACTTCGTTAAATCAATGTAACCTGCGTGTATTTCACAGTCTATTGTTAAATATAACAAACAAGGTGCAGATCTGTCTCCGCAGACAGAAAAAATGGCAAATTATGTCCTGTTCACGGGATAATTGTATCGTTTTTAATATCTAAAAGTATTTTTTCAATGCTTTAAAAAATCAAATATTCAGTTGGCAAGCAGCCTATTTTTTAAAATCGTCAAATACTCGTTACTGACAAGTACGTAAAAGAATATTGTATTTTTGTTACATACTTTCACACACTTACTGCACTTTCAGAACTGAATGTGGGATTTTTGCTGTATTTTTTGTCTCAAAAAATGTAACAACGTTTTACGGTAAACTTGTATACATACAAATGTTTCCCCAATGTTGGCTGTGTGCGCATTTAATATTGACTTTGTGGAATACGGAATTATGAGGGTTTCCCCCACGATCTATTACGTGACTTAACCCAGCGTAGTTAGAGATATTTACGATAATAATATAGGCTGAAATAACCAAAATTTTCAACAATTTATCATTAAATAATGTTGACATACTCGTTCTATTTTACATATCGCTAAGGAGATTGCGTACCATCAGTCAGTACTTGAAGTTTGTAAAATAAAATAAACAGCCCGTATTGAGCTTCATAGATCAACCGTTCCTAAGAAAAAATTAAATCGGAATGCGCAGTTTCCACAAAGATTCTCACATTCACTTATGCTTTCTTATATGGGATTTGTTCTAAGGTAAGAACAGAATCTACACCAGGGTTCTCAAACCGGTTCCACGGAGGGCCGAGTGTCTGCAGGTTTGAGTTTTTTCCTGTAAATTGGTTCCAGGTTCAGACCTAAATAACCAGATGAGGGTAGACCTTACCAATCAGTGACATAATTAATCAATCAAGTACAATGTGAGAATGAAAACCTGCAGACACTCGGCCCTCCGTGGAACCGGTTTGAGACCCCTGATCTACACACTCTCTAATCGAAGAGCACATTAACGCACATTAGAGTGCTGACAATAATTAGTTATTGCGTTTTCTTCAGTTGTACAGTTTTCTAATATATGTGATTCATAGTGCACTAATATTTCATCAATAATAATTGTTAAAACGAATAATTTACATTAGGCTGTTCTTCTGTGTTAACCAATAGATTTTGTCCTCGGATTTGAGATAAAACCTTTTTCGTCCGTTGTGCGCCCTTCCCCGGATACAGCGTTTACAGAACGAGTAATAGCGTCCCATGAATCTGTTTTTTTTTTATACCCACTTCTGACGCTACTGAATATGACAGCTCGTTCGCTGTTCACTTCCTGCAGCAGAACCTCCACCTCAGAACTACATTTGTTGTTTTTTATTTTTAGAGTGGGTGCTACACTGTCTTTAGATTTTGGTTTGGGCATTCTTGAGGTCTCAACTTTTCTTTGGGGTTTGTGTGTGACCACACGGCCCTGCAGTATCATGTTGCAGATTTGATGTTGGTGAAAATCATTTGCAAATTTGGAAGTATCTCAGCATATTATTGAAATGTACAGTACACTAATTTGTGTAAATAATCCCCTTCACACGCCTGTGTAGCTGACGCGGATAACCAAAAACAACAACCTATGTGTGAAAAGAGGGCGAGAAAAACCGAATGGAGTTGTGGTTATCAACCATAGCAGAGCAAACCTAAATTCACTGCACAAAAAGAATCCCACATTTGGTTTCGATGAAGGAAATATATTAAAGATAAAAAAGCTTTACTGAATATTGGGTAATTCGTTGAAAACAAAATGACGTGACAACGGTCAAAGGAGACACACTATGGCCTCGTGAGGTCGGGCATTGTCCTGCACCAGGAGGAACCCAGCTAAACGTCTGACGAGGGGTGGGAAGATTTCATCTCGGTACCTAACAGCAGGCTAGCACGTGGAGGTCTGTGCGACCCTCCAAGGAGATGCCTTTCGTCCGCCCCCAGCTAGCAATGCAACTGTTCCGAGGCTTGCCGCGGTCGGGCCTCTGTTGGCGGACCTTTCTGAAGCCGACAGTTATCTTAGTTATTACTGATGTTTGATAACTACAAACAACTCATTTTAAACTCAGTGCCATTCCTCGATAGTATTTACTTGGGGTACCTGAACTCCAAGTAAAGTACATAGATAAAATCACAACCGTATCACCTTTCCGCACTGTGTAATCCTCTGAAGAGAGCTGGCTCTCGCTCATCAACACACATCTAGAATTACTAACACCTAACCCCTTGATGTCCCGTACAGCAGAAACCAAAGTGAGTGGATTTAAGCTGTACATAACGATATATAAACTAATAGAGCTATAAAGTTCGGATTGAATTTAAGTGTGTATGCCAACTAAATTACCAAATGTCAGTATCGCTGTTTTGTTAACGGTAGTGTTATTGTCTGCAGGTTTTGTGCCCGGTGCCGAAAACTGCCCAACCCCCCTTTCGCGTGAACGTTGGCGGATTTCCGCAAGCTTTTTTTCCTGCCTGCCGAAAATGTAACCCTGTATCGGGAACTTATTTAGTTAACTGAGACCCCTTCGATAGAGTATGTATCAGATTTAATATGTATTTGATTAGTATTGCATTTTTGCAATGAGCCACTGTAATTATGAAATGTAGGCTACACACTGACAAAATGAATGTGAATGCAACTGTTGTAAGTGTTTTATAGGACCTTTTCTGAGCTGCCTAATGAATCTTTACTAACCTTACTCGCTTTATTATCTTAGTGGTTATTTTCCAGTATTCAGTACAGAAATGTCATATGACAATAAACATAGAAGAAATAAAATATACAGCAGTAAGAGGAAACATTTACAGCATTTTAAAGAATAACAGAAACTAAGTACACGATACTGGTTTATGTTTAACATTCTTGCACTGATTGTATAATGTATTACTTAGCTATGTATTACACAGATATCCAATCTACTTAGGGCTGTTAAACATATCCCTGGTAAAATGTCTAGTTACTGGAGTAAATGCCCAACATTTCAGAACAGAGTTATGCAGGATTTGCTCAAACTAAGGTCCACATCTGTGGCGAGTGAGGAGAGACTTGATGGCATCGGAGATTTTGTACAAATTACAGAGCCTCCACTGCAACAGTCAGATAGCGATGAGTTCGTTGAAGCTTTTATACTAATAGTGAATGTGTGGTTGGAGAGTCAGAAAACACTCAGCATTGAATGAACTACTGACGATTCTGGCCAAGGAAACAGATTGTCGTGACAACTAAAGAAGTCTCTGAGGGAACCTATTTCCATGCTGGCATTGAGCATGGTGGGCTATCCCACCTCACAATTCACACTATGCGATAACTCCATGGCAGAAAGGGCCTCTGACAACTTGTTTAAGTCCTTTAGTTGTTTTGAATGCATCTGCAAAGCTGATCGAACTAAGACCACATATTCTTTAAAAATGTAATCAAAAGCCGCAGTAAAGCAACTGCGTTTCAAACATTTCTCTTTTAAACTGGGCCTGTCTGCCTTAAAGAGCATCTTCCAAGAATTATGTATGAGAACTTGCTGATTTTCATCACCCTGACCATTCTCCTAAGTGTATCCTTGGGTGCAGATGATGCTGACTATGCTAAAGACCTCCTGGTGGTGTTTGTGGGCCGCTGCAGCTGCCTGTATGGGAAAGAAAATGTCACATATAACATGTAAGGGCCCATCCATAGCAGTCCTGAAGCACAGGCATTTGGTGTCCCTGATAACATCTCCTGCTTTCCCTTTGAAAGTTTTCTTGGTCGGCTGAAGAGAATGATTCAGAAACCCCACAAGCCTTTAGAACAAGTCATTTGGAGACTGTACAAAAGGTGCGTGATGATGGTCCAGTTCTAAATGGTCTGTATAAAGGCAGTATGACTAAATTCAGTTCAACTGTTTCTCAGTGGACAGGCCTACAGGCAACAGCTACATTTAGTTGAGGAACATGGTGGTTGTTCTGGCGGAACACCAGGAAAGAGTTTCATAGTGTACAAAACCTTTCAGGAGCAAAACAGACCGTTTCACTGATCCCCTGCTAGCATCCAAACCGGAGCTCACTGATGACCTGATCCAGGTCTGGAAGGAGACCCCCCGGGACACCAACAGACGTTGTTGGGGGTACATACAGGCACGTGGAGGGTTACCATGACAGTATTCACGCAAGTTGGAACGGCCTGTGATTTCAGTTGTTTACTTTGACTTTGGGTGCAAGTTTGAAACCAGACCCACATTGGTTGGCGGTTTTGGTTTCCATTGACTGTCGTTACGTAATTTCTTTACACAATGTACAGTAAAGATTTTGATCTTCACTATATTTAGTTCATGGAGACCCGATGTGTGATTCCGGTGTTCCCCTACTTTTTGGAGCAGGGTACAATCAGAGCGTGTGCCTGCTCTACCACTCTGGAGGATTACGTACATCAGATACCTCTTTCTTAAATAGTTTCTCCCACATATGTGCAAGTCGCTAAAACAAAATGCACACTGTTCAATGTTTATCTGAGGCGGTGTATAAAACCTATGGATTACACTGGGCCGTACACATTTACATTGTTTCACTTCTTGTCTTATGGTCTATGATCAGACATGCATCACCTCACTTCTCCATCTGTGACTCGTGCCATTTCTGTGGGAAATGTAGATATGTGCTTCCTTGTGTACTTCATAGGCATCATACAAAAGCCCAGGTAAACATGTAGAGTACTACTTACTGTGGAATATGGGTTGGAATCCAACCTGCTGTTTTTTCAGCACATTTACCCATATTCCTGAAAAATGCATGAAGTGCCTAAAAAAAATGTACATACAGAAAAACATATATATATATATATATATATATATATATAGACATATATAATTTGTTCCTGAGCTTCTCAAATGTCTGCCTATTATTTCCTCACCGGTGAGCCACAATTAATTGCTGTAAAACTGCAGACACATCAGACATACTCAACAGTACGGAAGTCTGCTCCAAATGACGTTGACAAGATTGTGTCATGTAATGACTTTCACAGTTTCACCAGGAAAATAAAAACCTCCGACATCTTTTTCAGGGTGAATTTTCTGGCCTGGAATATGACAATGAGGAGAGTTCCAACACGAGCTCCAAACCGACACTCCATGACTTCACACACTACACATGTGATGACAGAACAGGTCTCCAGGTGTTTCGCACCGTGTTCCAACCACTGGTCTACAGTATAGTGCTTCTGCTGGGAGTGATAGGTATGAAAACACACCCCGTCCTAGAGGTATTCCAGGAAGCTCAATTAGGAACCTGGGTAACCGTTGCAATAAGTGCTCTGAACCAAACCTCTTACCTGCTAACCTGCTAGGTTAAGTTGATCTTATCATGATCCAGTGAATAAAACGCAGAGCTTAACTCAGATTCTGTTTGTTCACATGTTCCTTTGCAGAATATTGCACTGTACATTACAAACGGTACTGCTGATTGAAGCTCGATTAGATACTTCTTTTTAAATGTATACATTTTCCTCTGTCAATCATATAACGTATTTAACCCATTCATGTCCAGTGTAACCCAATGCGGTTTTATTGGACTATACAAATGTGGTGTATTACTTTGTCATTTTTACCAAGTGGTTATTTCTGTAACACCAACACAGCAAAAATCATCAAATAGGCCTTTACACATATGGGTAATTATTATTAATCTAACTGTAATTGTACTGTTGCCCAATTATATCTGTACTGTCAGAATTGCAGTGGTAGCTCCATAGCATGACCAATAAAGGAATACGTATTTTATTTAAGTACTGGACTGGACTCAGTTGTCACCTGTTTATCTAGTAGTAAAAACCTGGACTGGACTGAGTTGTCGCCTGTTTATCTAGTAGTAAAACCTGGACTGGACTTGGTTGTCACGTACAGACGTGTTAAAATTTGTTGGTACCCTTCCACAAAATGCAAGGAATACACCAATTTCTCTTAAATAACTTGAAACCCACAAAAGTAATTGTTATCCACCATGGTTTATTCTACATTCAATAGAAATCAGACTGTTTTCGATTTTCTAATCAACAATATATTGTAAATAGTAAAACAAATAAAAATGTAATGGGAAAGAAATTATGGGACCCTTAATGAAATATTTTGTAGCACAACCTTTAGAGGCAATTACTGCAATCAAACGTTTTCTGTAGCTCTCAATGAGAATTCTTCATCTGTTAACAGGTAGTTTGGCCCACTCTTCCTGAACAATCTGCTCCAGCTGTTTCAGGTTTGATGGGTGCATTCTCTAGGATTTATAGAAGGCCACTTCAGAATAGTCCAATGTTGGTTCTTATCCATTCTAGGGTGCTTTTAGCTGTGTGTTTTGGGTCATTATCCTGTTGGAGGACCCATGGCCTGCGACTGAGACAGAGCTTTCTGATAATATGTTTTGGGGCTCTATGTTTCGCTCCAGAATGCCTTGGTAGTCTTTCTATTTCATTGTGTCCAGCACAGCAACCTGTGCCAGACGTAGCAAAGCAGCCCCAAAACATAACACTGTTTCACTGTAGGTATGATGTTCATGTTCTTCCGGAAGGGTCGTGGCTTGTCAATGTGGATTTTAGCAAATTCCAGTCTGGTCATTTTATGTTTTTCTTCCAAAAGTGGAGTCCTTCTGGGTCTTCTTCCATGGAGCCCACTTTCGCTCAAAAAGTTACAGATGGTGCCATCTGAAACTGACATACCTTTACCTTGGAGTTCGGCTGGTATCCTTGGTTCTTTTTTTTAACCATTCACACTATCCTTCTGTTCAATGTAGGGTGGGTTTTCCTCTTGCGGCCATGTCCAGGGAGGTTGGCTACAGTTCCATGGACCTTGAAAATATTTGAAACTGTTATCCCAGGAACATCAAGCTGCTTGTAGATGGTCTTTGTAGCCTTTACCTTTACCATGCCTGTCTATTATGTTCTTTCTGATCTCCTCAGAGAACTCTTTCCTTTGCTTTCTTTGGTCCATGTTCTGTGTAATGCACAAAATGATACCATTGAAATAGGCTGAATGACGGATTACAAGATCGGAGACATGTGGGATACTAAACTAAATAGTTGTAAATATCACTACAATCCAATAATTTGTCTTTTCTAAGGGGTACAAACATTTTTGAATATCTTTGTTGAATAAGCAAGATATCAAGACATCTCTTTTCACAGTTCCCTTGCATTATTCTGTTACATACTAAAAGCATGCTTTTATTTCATCACTTTTCAGGAGGAATTAAGTATTATTTTGAATGATCTGAAAAGGGCACCAACAAATTTGACCACATCAGTATATATCTAGTAGTAAAACCTGGACTGGACTCTGTTGTCACTTATGTATCAAGTAGTAAAACCTGGACTGAGTTGGTTTGTGTGTTCTGCCAGGCAACGGTCTGATGATGACCGTGCTGCTCAGGAGCCGTGGTCACCTGAGAATCATTGAGATCTACCTGCTTCACCTGGCCTTGGCTGACCTTCTGCTCCTAGCTACCTTCCCATTTGCCCTGGTACAGGTGTGTTCTTTTAAATAGTGCTTTTCCCAAACTTGGTTTCTAACAGAGAACCAGAAACAAATAAAACAATACATCTTTATGATAATGCTGCCACTAAATTAGAGGGATCCATTATAAAGTAGTGGAAGTAAACCAAATTATGGTTGGGACACCAAGGGCCTTCAAATACAAGGGAATTTCCAACTACTAATTGATCCCTTTAACTCTCAACAGGTATCCATGGGGCTGGTGTTTGGAGACGTCCTGTGTAAGTTGTTAGGGATGTTGAACAGACTCACCTTCTTGTCCAGCAGTCTTCTCCTGGCGTGCATTGGCTTCGATCGGTACCTGGCCATAGTGCACGCCATACCCAGCCTGCAGAGACGCCGTCCCAGGAACGTTCACCTCACCTGTCTGACGTTGTGGTTGTTGTGTCTGGCCCTGTCCGCCCCCAACATGGCGTTCCTGTCCGTAGGTAAGACGTGATACTTGCAGCTTGCAGGTGCCTGGCCCCGCACACAGGGGGCGCTGGAGTGGGAGTAGACTAGGCGGACCTATCCAACATCCCCCCGTCAACCCAGAAGGGCAAAGACCACATTTGGATTCTTGGTCAAGTATTGCACAACCAGAACCAAGAAACAGAATACACACCATTCTCTAAAGAGCAGTAAATCAAATGCAAACTACACTGGATAGATAGAAACAAACGTAACAATAATTAATAACTTCTTATGTGTACTTTTGCATGAGCATTATTTGATAGTATATACTGAACTAGGTAAAACTTTTAAAATTAATTTCAAGCATTGAAGCCATTTTTTGTTGAACCAATATAAAAACACTAAGTTTTAATAAGATCTGAATATCTATGCCTGATATATAGGAATTCATACCAACCAAATAAACAGGTTTTGGTAAGTACTGGACAGGTTATTTGATGTTGTAGTGTGAAAACGTGAGTTTTTAAAACTTTGTTTATAGACGCTGCACACCATGTTGTATAAAGATTAGTCTTTCCATTCAGGAGTAGGAATTTAAATTGTTATATGAACATTCTAAATGGAGGAACATCCATCAAGGCTTGTTATATTGCCACTGCATTGCAGTGAACCAGTGCAAATCACAGCTCTGCCACGATTCACCTGTTTCATTTCACACAGCAGAAACTGAAGCATAACATAGTTGGGTTTCATCAGCGTAGAAATAATAGTACATATTTTCATCAGTAAAACTGGGTGAAATGCTTCTGTCATAGGGAAGAATCAGACAGACCCGTCACAGACCATCTGCTCCTACTACAGCCACGGTCTCCATGCCAACAACTGGCGCCTGACGGTAGGTTTCACTCGAACCCTTTCCGTCTTTGGGGCCTTTGGTGGGCGGTGGGGCCTGGAGCCAGCACTACCCCCTTCCACCACAGCCTGGCGTGTCTTTGGGGCATTTTTGGGGCATTTGGTAGGCGGTGGGGCCTGGAGCCAGCACTACCCCCTTCCACCACAGCCTGGCGTGTCTTTGGGGCATTTTTGGGGCATTTGGTGGGCGGTGGGGCCTGGAGCCAGCACTACCCCCTTCCACCATAGCCTGGCGTGTCTTTGGGGCATTTTTGGGGCATTTGGTGGGCGGTGGGGCCTGGAGCCAGCACTACCCCCTTCCACCATAGCCTGGGGTGTCTTTGGGGCATTTTTGGGGCATTTGGTGGGCGGTGGGGCCTGGAGCCAGCACTAACCCCCTTCCACCACAGCCTGGCGTGTCTTTGTGAGAGACGTGGCTTACAGCAGATGGGCACAGTCCCAAAATCCATCTATATTCCTAAACTCATGAAAATAAACATTGCAGACCCCCCTAAAAATGTAAGAAATGTTTTTAAATCGATCCATTTTTAATAGTTTGTAAACATGGGCGAGTTCTGGCCATAATTCCATCTCAGGGGTGTTTTGCCCTCCATTGCAGGAGCGCGTCATGACCCATGTGCTGTGCTTCTTCCTGCCCTTGGGGGTCATGACCTACTGCTACAGCGCCGTGGCACGGAGCCTGTACCGCAGCCAGGCCCGCCAACGGAGCCAGGAGAAGCAGGGGGCCATCCGGCTGGCCTTCCTGATCACCGTGGTGTTCTGCCTGTGCTGGCTGCCCTACAACTTGACTGTGCTGGTACATCTCAATACGTTTGTTATTACATTCCTTAAATTAACTTGACAATCAGAAAATACACGGCGCCCAGACTTGCCCGAGCCGTGGCTAGTGAAGCAGCACTATTCAACTCCGGTCATTGAGGGCCGAAGGGCTTCTGGTTCGAATCCTGTCCGAGCAAGGGTCTGACTCTGACCTCAGACCCCAGGTAAGTACAATTAAGAACCAGGTAGAAGCAAAAACCGGAACCGTTACGGTTGTCCGGAATCGGAGTTGAACCCTGGTGATTCAGGGGTTTTTCTACCCTGTGGCAGGTGAGGACAATGATGGAGCTGAGGCTGGTCTCCATGTCGAACTGCCAGGACCTGACCAGACTGGAGATGTCCCTGGTGGTGACGGAGAGCTTGGGCTACTCACACTGCTGCCTCAACCCCCTGCTCTATGCCTTCGTTGGGCTGCGGTTCCGCCAGGACCTGCTGAGGCTACTGGTCCGCTGGGGCTGTGGACGGGTGTGTGGCAGTGTTGTCGGGGAACAGACTAGTCCTAGCCGGGCATCTGCATCCTTCTCTGAAGGATTCCCCACCGTGACCACGAACGTTACCAGGAATTAACATCTTAAATATCCAAGTGTAACACCCTCATATGTCCGGATTAAACATCTTAAATTCACAGGTTTAACACCCTCATATGTCCAGGTTAAACATCTTAAATTCACAGGTTTAACACCCTCATATGTCCAAATTAAACATCTTAAATTCACAGGTTTAACACCCTCATATGTCCAAATTAAACATCTTAAATTCACAGGTTTAACACCCTCATATGACCAGGTTAAAAATCTTAAATTTACAGGTTTAACAACCTCATATGTTCAGGTTAACATCTTAAATATCCAGGTTTAACACCCTCATATGTTCAGGTTAACATTATAAATATCCAGGTTTAACACCCTCATATGACCAGGTTTAAAATCCGTAGATAAAAGTAACTGATTTAATAGCTATACATGATCAGGTTTAATATCCTCAACTGAACACTTCAACACCCTCCTATGACCAGAACATGCTTAGCAACCAGGTTTTACAATCTCAAATAACAGGGTTTAAGATTACCCAGAACAGATTTAACACGGTCATGTCCTGATGAGGATTAACTGTTAATACTTTTTTTACACTCACTGATGGTCAGATTGGAATTACTTGTCTGATACCAATATACCTCAAAAACAAGCAGCTTGTACAAATTGCCACTTTATTTGCTTTAATCACCCAGTGTGATAGCTGGCCAGTGTGGTCCCCCTCCGCAGTGTGATAGCTGGCC